>BMAW01067209.1:433705-491929 GCA_019974015.1 Nephila pilipes | reverse complement strand
AACTTTTTAATTTTTATTGATTTCTTTAGCAAATTTTCAAAAAAATGCGTATAATGCATCCTGGCATTTCTTAAAATTTTCAAATAAATACTTTTTTTTTTTATTTCAAGTCGAATAAGCATAAAATACTCAATAATAAATGAACATTGAAAATGTTAAGCAAATATTGAATTCTGAAGTTTTAGATTGTATTAAGGTAACACTGGAAAGAAGTATTTACTGCGTTTCAACGTAATGTAAATAAACAACAATTTAAAAGTGAATGAGTGAGTGAACGTAAAGTTTATTGGCGCAAGAGCCAAATGTGGCTATGCTGCGCCAACAAGATCTAACTGTGGTCTAGATGGGAAGAAACAACAAATTAAAAAGGACAATATTAATACTTTTAAATTTCATATCGAATGATAAACCTGAAATTTCAAGTTTCATGATATAATTGATTATTTTCTTTAACCGGAAGTAATCCAAAATTATTAACAATTTTGAGCGTTGAGTTGCTTTAATTATGCCACTCTTTATTATTGATTATATTTTAATGAATAAAATACTACAAAAATACCTATCTTAAGAATAGTAAAAATGAAGTAAATTATTTAAAAAAAAACTTTTGAATGAAATAAAATCATGTGACATTTCAATTTAGCAGTACCAAATAGACCGATAAATATTTACTTTACATTGGATAAAGTCATCATTTATTCGAAAAAAGTTACTGTTGCATTTTATTTCAGTTGCATTAAGTTGAAATAGCATTGTCCTGCGAAAATATAGGCCATTTCCTCTTGAAAAGTATTCTATGGAAGTATACCTCCCCTTCCTTGTTTCAAGGTCTTTCCTTCGGGACGATTTCAAATCGTCGTTAATGGACTATAAGAACATCTCAAGTGTGGTGTAAAATAAAAATAAAAAAAAAACTAAATAATCGATTCTAAGAATCTACTTTTCGAAATTCACAATTCACCCTTCTGTTTCTTTGATCTAGTATTAACAGTGCTCGTATTCTGTCTAGTTGGGAATTCTGAGATTAGGATGCTAAATATTAATACAAAATATAATAATTCGGATGTTTCTTAGGACAGGCTTTTAAGTTTCAGAATGCAAAGGGAAACTCATTGAATATTGAGATAATTTAATGTTCGAATGATTACGAGTTTGAATCTTTGAATTTCAACTGAATTGACGAGGTGTTTTTAAATTTGAATTTGCGAAGTTGAATGTCATCGAATTATGTGACGAAAAGGTGCGAAACATCAACTCCAGAATCGATCTTATAGTCCGATTGTGGTTCATAAAATACTGAAAAAGTAATCTTTTACAAGATGTCCTTGAACTCATGGATCAAGCTTTCAGGGAAGTTGCAATGCAAAGAAGCGTTTTTTTTGTGAAACAATGTGGTGCGGAAGATGAAAATATGTTGCGGGGAAAACACGAAAATTGCATTCGAAATGAAAAAAAAAATTATTCATATCAGTGCGAAACTCCTGCTAAGAAGGGTTTAATTCAGTTAAATGCTGGAATGTCCGACCAGTAATAGAAATAAATTCTTGGAAGTCTCGATGCAACTTTGAGGAGTTATTCCCTTTCAATGTATGGGTGGGTATTGCAAAAGGTTTCCTTGTCATCCTGTACTTCTTATCCCATCGATTCAACGGGACGGTGTGTTCAAACTTTCTAGAAGAGATTTGACCAGAATTATTTGGTTTCAGTTACAGTTCGAAATGTAATGAAGTTTCATCATGATGAAACTCCAGTTCGTTTCGACAATTACGATCTAATGCCACGTTTAGCACTTGATGGATTGGACAATGCAATGTAAACCTGTTATTTGACCAGCAAGTTTACCTGAATAATCAAATATCGAATTCTTCTTATAAAGATACCTCAAGATGCTCATTCACTCTGCTGAGGATCTCTTTGCAAAACTTTCATTCACTGCTGCAACTGATCGTGAAATACCTGGAATATTTAAAAATGAACGCCAATCACTTTCTAAAGTTACCAGGCTCGTGTCTATGTTGATGGTGGTCCATTCAAGCATTTACTCTAATAATTGATATAACACATCAATCAATAACTCCCGAGACTAACCCAGAGATGGCGCTCGTAGTAAACCAGTAACCAGGTCTTTCTAGAGTACTAACCTTTGCTTGAAACGTGTCAAAATTTTAAGTCGATCGAACCAGAAACAGCTGAGTTATCGAGGTTGGAGTAAAGTCGTTTTGTAGTTTGTTTAAAAAATGGAAAAAACCGAGTTTCGTGTTCTGATAAAACAATGTTTTTAATGGGTAAAACACCGTGCAAGCAAAACAATGGATTGAAAAAATGTTATTCCGGACTCTTATCATCAAAAGCAACGATTTGTCGGTGGCGTCAGTTGTACAACGTGTCGTAACCGATAATGAAAATGACGCGGAACGCTCTGGGTAGACCTGTGGAAGCGACACCTGGAAAATGTGGAGTGAAGTGACAAAAATTATAAATGAAAGATCGTAAAGTGAAGCTCCGGAGATTGCTGAGATGACAGATAATATGCGAAGGTATTTACTCATCCTTCATGAAAAATTGAGCTATGAAAAAGGTTTTTTCCAGTGGTGTCGCGGATTGTTGCCAGATGGAACAAAACAGCAACGAGTCGATGATTCAGAAAGCTGTTTATCGCTACACTGCAACAAAAGATTTCTTGGTGGGGGAAAAAAAGAAAAAATTGGGGAGAAAAACAAAAAACAAGAAGATTTGGAAAAGCGTTGGAACGATTGTATCACTCTGGTGCTGGTGATTAACAAAAGGTGTTATGTTGATGAATAATAAAAAAATTTTGCAAAAAAAATGTTGTTTTCAATGTTAGTCTCGGGAGTTATTGATTGATGTGTTAAATAAAGAGCTATTTTTATTATCTCGGTATTTCTTGTTTAAAACCAATACTTTCCATTTCTGAACAAATGTTGTTACATAAAAAAAAAAAATGTTTCTCCTTCTTCTTCTTCTTCTTTTTTTTTTTTTTTTTTTTTGTATTTTACCTTCCCTTAGTCCATGAGTTCAAGTACATTCCTTGCGAAACGCTGCAGCACTATGTGAGTCAAAAATAAAACAAACCGGACTACAAGAAGATTGAGCTATAATATAATCAACTACAAGAAGAATGAGGTATATTTATCACTCATGTGTGAGAGTATGATCATACAAACAAATGGAAGGAATAAGTCTCTTGTTTATTATTTTATAAGCGATAGATACTGTACAAGTAACCATAATATTTAGTGTTGTCGTTATTATTTGTTCTTTTAGTCACGAAATAAGCTAAGCTCCTTATGAATCATTTTCTATCTGTAATAAAAGACTAAAGTTTGGATCTTTCCATAAATATGATTTTGAGAGATATCATTAATATAACAATACAGGAAGGAATCAGGGGTAAGTATTGCAGGTGCAAAGCTGAAAATATTTTGTTCTTATTTCAAACGTCACGTTTCTATGTATCTGTTCCTTGGTCCTTTATAAGTAGTTTGAAACTCATTTTGGACCTTTAATTAAGAAAAAAAATTCTAGAATTCTGACAACAGTATTAAGTCTAACTATTAATAGACTTGGACTTCGTTTCATTCATATGAGTTTTCAATAAGTTTAAAAAATAAAGAAAGATAAGTTTTTTTATCTATCCTAATTTTTTTCTTAAGATATTTCGATTTTCAGCATTTTAGACAGCAAATTTCAAAAAAAAATTCAATAAATCGCTACTGTCAAATAAAAAGAGCTTATTTATAAAATCCGATAAATCTATTTTAATGTTATATAGTTTACAACTGTAATAGATGAAAAGCAACAATTTATTGGTCTATTCTGAAATTTCAATTTATATTCTAAATGTTTTTATGAAAATGGATATTAACTCAGTTTTTTGTGTATTTAATTGCAGAATTTAAAATTGTTAGATCTTTGAATAAGAGTTTCATTCATTCCAACTGATGAAGCAGTATCAATAAAATCAATTAATTTAAAAAGCAACATCAATTAATAAAAAACTAAAGTATATATAACAACTTCAAATACTTAGAAACAGAGAGAGTTAGATATATTAAGATTAATTATCAAACTATATAAAGTTTACATTTTTGATGCTCTACTTGCTCATTTTATGAATGATTTCTTGGTTCCTTTTGAAAAAAAAAAAAGCAGCAAAATCTCAACATTAAAAAGGTATTCTTTTTCAGTATAAAAATTATGCAAAACAAATAAAATGAGATAAAAGCAGAAATTTATGAGATCTGCTACTGAAATTATATATTTAACCGTTAACATTCTTCGATACTTATAACTATTGCTCAAAATTCTACTAAACTACCATTTCTATGCAGAAAGCAGAAAAAAGAAGCAGAAAAGACAACGAATAATTAAAAGAAGCATAAGATACAAAGCATAATTAAAAGATTTAAACTATTAAGAACTTCGAATTGTTAGAATCTATGTACATTCAAGCAAACAAAAATCAGAAAATTTTGATCAGTTTATTATTCAGCTAACACATTTGTCCAAAAATAAACTTTTTTTTTATCCCCATAGTCTAAGTACTAATATGTGGTTGGTATTGCATCTAATAAAATAAGTATATAAATACTTTGTGGCGAATGTATCGCCTCTTATTCAAAACTTAGACTTACTTATTTTATCACTAATAAATGTCGCTAATAATTAAATTTCAGTCAAACATCAAATAAATAGTTGAATTAAAGTTTTAAATGAATATTTAATGAAACAATCAGCAATCACTATATCTACTATGCCTATTGGAATAACCCTAAACAAAAGAATATTAAAAAGTTTTACTTAACTGACCCCTCCAGTAAGAATCGTGAATTAGTCTTTGGATAGTATAATCCCGTTTTCTATTACTCTTTCTCCGGTCTTCTATCTATATTCTATCTTTCCGCCTCTTTTTATCTTTCTTACTCAATAAATGTATAAAATTTGCTTTGCATATTTGGAAGTTGAGTTATTTGAATTAAAAAGCTTCCAGGAAATGTCCATATGGACATTTTAAGGGAAGTAAACTTCATATCATTAGAATTCTTATAAACTTGAAAAACATTTATATATGGTTTACAAGCATTAAAAAAAAGATTACTGAACTGAGTATTTAAAATCGACAATTTTCCTTCGCATCAAATACCTGACACACAAGGGAGATATCTTTTCAGATAAGAAAGTCCAGGAAATTAGCTCAAATAAATCTATCAAAGAAACTTGAATAGTTTTTAGCGGCACTTTATGTGTTTAGAACTTTTCGAATAAACCTATTCCAGCAAGTTTTAGTTTAACGAGATTTGAAAAGAACGAAAAGCAGAGCAGACTTGAAATAACCGTCTTAAAAAGACTTTAGTTACGGTAGACTGAATACTCTACCCTCTTGTGGGTTTCCTGAAATTTTTTTTTCATTGGGATTTCTCCATTTCTTTTTGCGTTGCCAGAAATAAATAGGTTTAACTGTCTTCTGAGAAAAAATAATATCAAAGCTTGCTTAAATACATTTAAGGCAAGAGTTCCTACACACATATATGTATATAAGCTCTTATCTATTTATATATATATATATATATATATATATATATATAATTAGGTAGTTAAAAATATCAAAATCATTCAATAAGAAAAGCTTTTGGAATTATAAATTTATTAGCTATAATTAGATTTTAAGAATTATGACCCAAAAGGACAAAAAAATGTAAATTAAAAACATGAACAGATTTTTTGAAAATCAGTTTTAATTAAGAAGATAAAAAAAAACTAAATCGAGAGTATAAAGTAATTAAAATTTGCTGTCTCGGTTTTTGGACTGCAATTCTATATGTACGTGTGCGCGCGGTAAAGCTCTACTGGTTTGTGAAGTGAAATAAATTGATACATTTTTCATACATTTAAAAATATTTATTGCGCAATATAATTTCCGTCGTTACTAGAATTTGTCTATAAATATTCCAGACTGGTGTTTTATGAATTAAGAGAGAAAATTTTTTAATCGAAACGTCTTTTGTACTTCTCTGTTGTCAAGGGGGAAAAACGAATAACTGTTGACGAAAAATGATTTACCTAATAAAACATCGTAGGAAAAGAGCCTGGATAACCTTCCCTCCTCCAAACCGAGTCTGAGCTCGAATAAGAGAATGATGGGAACATGCTGGAACGTCCAAGGACCAATAAATTACGAACTTTTGAAATCTAACGAAAAAATCGTTTCGGAGAGATACGGTCGGCAAATGGATGATATAAATGAAGTCACTCAAATAAAAGAGGCCGGGGGTGTTTAATAAAGAGCACATTATATTGCATCCTGATCATGTCAGATCACATGCTGTTTTGACGATTTGTCAGATAATGGCAGAACTGGGTTAGGAAATTCTGTTGCGTGCACCATATTTCCCATACATAACAGGACCCTCCAATTATCACCTTTTTTTATTCAAAAAAACGAAACAAAAATTGAAGCAAATATCGATCAAGAATTACTTAAGTTTTTTGCCTCTAAAGACAAGTCGTTTTTCAAAAATGATCTTTACAAATTACCATCATGCTGGTGAGAGGTCATTAGAGGGGGAGGGGAAGGAATATTAAATTTATAATGTTCAGTAAATCAGAAAATATTGTTAAATGTATGAAAAAGGAATCATTTTCTTACAGCTTTGTTGTATATATATAATATTTTATCTAAACAAAACTAATCTCTACCAAATTATCTCTGTATTAAACTAATATACAAAAATATCAAAATCATACATGAATAAAAACAACTTGAATTATTAAGTTCTTAAGCGATTATTTAGATTTTTGGAATTATGATTCAAATATGGATACGTAACACACAAGAAAAAGGAAATAAAAGACAGAATAAGATTTGTTTAAAAAAATTAGAATTACATCAGAAAATAAACTATGAAAGGATATAAAGTAATTAAATTTATTGTCTCAAGCTTAGTACTGAGATGCATGGTTAAACATAGTTTGTTAAGATCAAAATTGTCCCACTTACCTATTACTTTATAACTAAAATCAATAAAGAACAAAAATTAAAAGCTGATATTTTAAATAGAACACGTGCTTAAGTGAGAAACAATTATCACGTAACAAATATCTTAGAAAATTATATTAGAATCGTTAAACATACACAAGTATCGCTATATTAAAAAATGTTTGTTTTGTTTGAATTATATCGTTATTGAATTCTTCAAAAGCTTGAGAAGTCATCATAACTTGAGCTCAAGATCTGTAGACTAGTATGCTAAGAATTATATGTTGCATTCTTTATTTGAAACAAAAGTATCAGGCTGAGTTACAGGAGCTTCTAAGATGTTGCCCTCCATTGAATCTGAAAGTCGTCATGCTATGTGGTGAGCAGGTATTGAAAAGTCAGATGTTAGCTCAAATATTACCTCGTCGTTTGATTACGGTTAGGAATTGTAATATATTTAACAAATAATACATTGTACATATTTAATGTGATCTGAGTTTAATCATATAATTAAATTTAAATAATTTACAATAACAGGAGATAAAAAATAGAGTGAATGCTTGAAATGGAGTATTACAGAACAAATTTCATGCTATGACTATTTCGGAGGGGGGGGAAGTGTATTATAATTTAGCAGCAGAGAAATATATTCTCAGTGTATTTTTCTAATGAGTTACTTATATTTTGTATTATTATATTTTACAAACTTTGAGGACTATACTGAAGGGATACCTCCCGATGTAAAATTCTGAGTAATTTCACTCATGTTTGAGCAAATTGATAAGAAATTGGAAAATGTGAAGTAAAATGTGAAGTCACCTGAAGATTAAATATTTGTTAAGTTTGCTACAATTTTAATCAGAAGCCAGAGAGAGAGATGTAATCTCAATATCTTTAATCTACTTAGTTACCATTTATATCATAAGATCACTTCATCCACTCTTCCACATTGAGATATTATCACATAAGAATCATTTTAAAGCGTGTTTTAAGCAAGAAATTACTCGTAATCCATTGGTTCTCGAAAACTGAATATTACTTCACACTCACTTTAATTATTTGTTTTGTTAAATTAAATTTTTCCTCTTATTATACAGCATAAAAAATGAATTTTTTTTTATTTATTTCGTAAAAAAATTGTTGTTGAAAAATAGAAAATACTGTAAAAATAACAGAAAAATCTTCTCCTGGATTATTTATACATTTATAAACTTTCTGAAAGGGCTTTGAACCTTTTTCTGAATGGAAGTTGCTACGGCTCTGTTTTCTTCCAAAGAGTTATCCATTAATTTTCCCCAAATAGTACAAGTCAATTTCCTTTGCTCATAAGCTGTTCTGTATGGCTTATTTATTAATGGTCGTGGACGTAGTCAAGTAGTCCAGAAAGTATTGTGTCCTGTTGACACTTATTAATGCCATCCAATTTATCTTCCGATCTCAATAAGAGGGAGAATTCATTTGTCACTTGCGGCCTTTTATTTCACAAATCCTTCTGTCAATTTAACAGAATAGGTTCCAATTCCGATATGGTAATGGATGATATTGGAACACAAATCCAAATTTAATGGTAATTTAAGCAATAATTCAATCTTATTTTGATTGAATTAAAGGTAGAGAAAGTATAGGCATACTCTTAGTTTAATATATATGAAATTAGTGAACCGGTAGTAGAGGATTTAGAAAATTAAACTTAAACAAGTTAAATTCAAATTTTCGAAACAAATTTCTCCTCTTGACAAATTAAAATCAATCTTTTGCCAATAATCTTTATGTATAATGTCTTTTTGTAAATTTATTTATTGTCATTATTGTAATAAGTACCAATTAAGAGATATTTGAATGAATTCACTAAAAATCAAACAATTGATTATATATTAAAAATTTGTCGAAAAACTAATTCCTCAAAAAAATTCAGTGAAGATTTAGCATTTTCTCTACACTGTAAAACTCAAAGGAAATTTTGTTTTTGAAAATAGTTGTAACAGTCGTAATTACCAAAAATTTATTTTATTTTCCTAGAATTCTTCTTAGCAGAGATCCATTTTTTTCCGGAATTTATTTCACCAAAAGTTTTAAGAATTTTAAGTCAGAAAATTATCAACATAAATAAAGAGATTTTAATAATTGCACATTTATATTTTGAAAAAAAATAATGTTTCTGAAATTATTTCAATGCTTTTTTATTATTAGGTATTGAAAGATTCAAAAATAACAAATTTTAAAATTTTAATTTTTTTTTCAAATTTTATAACGACTGCATTATTGTATGAATTTGATATGCAAAAAGTTCAAAATGCTATGCAAAAGGCTAAATATGTAAATAGGGAATTTGATTTCACAGAAGGATTAATTTTATGTGTAATTACTTATATCTTTCATTTATCACAAGTAAAAACTTATCTTGAAAGAGCAACTCTAGCAGTTAAGATTTTAAATCATATACTTCTCACAGCGGAATTACGGAAAAAAAATTAATGCAATTAAGATTATTTATTTTTTATCAAAGAGAATAAAATAAAGTTAACATTAACAACAAAAAAGAAATTTGTACAAATAAACGAAAATAAAAATTTTATTCTCCCGATAGAATGAATAATACTAAAAATAAAATAAAAAAAAACATCACTACTATCATGCAATACTAAAAAGATACATTTTTTAAATAATTTATAATCGTTTCTCCAGATTCCGAGTATTTTTCAATTGACTTTTTTCCTATTTCCTTCAACAAAGAAGACCATAAAACTCTCAAATTTCTTTCAAAAGATATCATCAATATATATACCAAATTTGTGTCATGTATTCTCTGGTACAATCAAATTATTTTTATTCAGGTTAATAACAAAATATTCAATATGATTGTTCACCATATATGTCTGTGAGAAACTTAGGTTTAATTATGTCATATAAATATATATATATATATATATATATATATATATATATATATATATATATATATATATTTAAAATTTAGATAGGTACTATTAATAAACAAGTGTCAGTAAAATGCAGAACAAAAAATACTTAATGTAATTTGTAAAGAATCCCACATTTTCTTCTATTGCTTCAATTTTTTTTTTTTTTTTTTTTAATTTTAATATTCCAACTCTTTTTTTTTTCTTTTTTTCAGATAACACGCTAATAATAAGATATAAATCTACATTAATATATCCACTAGAAAACCTTGAAAATCAACTAATTGTCTTTTAAATAACATATTTATAGAGACTGAAACTTAAAATAAAATTTTCTTGTAGATTGGTTTATACAAAATATTCCTTTGCTTTCGTTCTAATGAATAAATAAATATTTGTTTAATACTGTAAGACTTTTCTTTTTATTTCCTATACAGTTAAAATTTTCCCAATATTACTTCTTGTTTTAAATATTTCATAAGATTTGTTTGAATAATGTGTTAACTATTTTATTCTGTAAAAATACTTCTTTATAATTTAATCTCGTTTTCAAAACTCATATTTCAATTAAATATATTTTATCATCCGAGCTTTGAAATTTTTAATTATTCTCGTAAGACAGTAATGAAGATTCAGAATAATAAAATACTGAAAAGATAATGATATGAATAAGCGTATGTCACTACTTCGGTACTTTTGGAGAGGTTGATAATCTTTAATATATTTAAATTATAAAAAACAATGTTAAATCGGATGATTTTTAAAATTACGAACAAAATAATTTTTTTTTATTTTCTAAAAATCTTCGAAATATCAATGAAAAATTTGAATTAATTTTTTTTGCAACTAATAATAGGAATTTTTTTTTAATTGGAAATTATTTTCATTTACATGACAATTCTAAATTATAGATTTCTACTTGCCACAAGAAAAAACAATGACACACAAATTTTTGTATTTTAAACACTTTAACAAATTTGTTAAACTATTACCTATGAAGTAATATTACTCAAAAATCTTTCTGAACTATTAATATTTTTAAATAACATAAAAAATTATAAAATTTTAAAAAAATTAAATAAATTTTAAAATTTTAAAAAAATTAAATGAATTTTAAAAATTTACAAAACTGAAACATTTTTAAATATTTCAAACAAATATTTAATGCAGGTATGAAAATTGCAGTAAGTCTACGATGCCTTTCACATTATTTAAAAATTCGAGCGTCTTAGGTTCGTAAAAAGATTTTCTTCTTAATCATACTTTGGGAAAATACAAAACATGTAACCAATATAATGTATATATATATATATATATATATATATATATATATATTCAAAAATGTAAGCAATTGAACCAACGATCTTAAAAAGAAAATTTTTAATTGTATATAAGAAGTATGTAAAAAATCATACAAGACAAATTAGTGTTCAGATTAGTATTAATGTTTGTATATACAAATTAGTAAACACAAATTCTAATATCCAGATTCGTTTAAATAACGAGCATTTTTCCTTTTGAAGTAAAAAAGTATTTTTGCTTGCTTCGTGTGTAATACAGAGTGTTTCAAAACTCATGGGTAAAAATTTAAGGGTTGATAGAAAACATCGAAACAAGCATTTTTTTTTCAAAACAATTCATCCTTGGAAGTCAAGTAGAAACCGCTAGACGTCACTGTAGAGGAAAGTATAAAGCGCGAGTTTTCCTACTCATCGTCATTTCTATCGTGGATTTCAGGAGGCTATGGTATTTTCCTTGTTTGCTGTTCGTCGTCATGCCTCTTGAAGTCCACAGTAGAAATGACGATGTGTTAGAAAACTTTAGCTTTATACTTTAATTTACAATGCTGCCTTACTGTTCACCGCTTGCTCTAGGCCTATGTATAGTGAAAATTGCTTGTTTAGATGTTTTCTACCTCCCCTTAAATTTTTTTACGTGGATTTCTAAATGCCTAACATAATATGTATTAAAACAAAAAAATGAAGTATATTAAGCATAAGTTGCTTATCCCACGTCAAGAACAAAATGTTTCAGATTAAAGTTATATTAATGAACTTTAATTTCTTAGATAGTTTTATATTTTCCTATTTCGATGCTACTTCCCACCACAACCACAAGCTTTAATTATTTCCTCATAATAAAACAATAAATTTTCTTTCCAAAAGGTCCCATGAAATTCCTCATTACATAAATGTTACGCTTTATGTAATAAAGTAAATTATTTGGAGGCTTTTTCAATCTTATTCGGCAAAGTCTGTTGCGAGTTTAAATGTTTATCTGTTATGCGGCCTTTATTCTTTCAGTGTATATGTAAAATATTTGTCAGGATTCTTATTTTATCTTTATATATCTTAATGTGTTACAATCCAATTGGCTCAGACTTTATTCTATTTGCAGTTGTAATTATGATTTTATACATTTTTAATTTTTATTTTTCAATCTTATTTGTCATGATATGGATGTCTTTAGTTTCAGATTGCATGAAATGTAAATATAGCTAGTGATTATTTGATGGTGTGCAGTATTATAATTTGATTTTTTTTCTTATGTACAATATGTTATTATAAACCTTAAATAAGTAAATTACTTAATTTCAATCTACCAAATATTTTTGCTTCTCACGTTTTAATTTTTTTGCATCAATTTCAATTTGAATTTTTACTTTCGTTCAAGCTTAAAATTATATTCAATTAAACTAATTGTAACTTTGATTTCTTCCTTTTACTTATCATTTACTGAGTATTTTATTTTTTATAAGATAAATGGAAATTTAACTGAAAACTACTTTTTATTACATAAAATTGTTTGGCTTTATTTCAATTAGCTAATTGCACTTACGCATTTTTGCGTGTGTGTGCGTTTAATTAACCCTTACTTTCTTATAAACCCATAAAAGTTGTTCGGTAAATGAAATTTTTCACAATCTCTAATTACATTAATTACCTCACATTAACTTTTTTGATTTCACATTAATTTTTTCACATTACAGGTACTTTATTGATTCAATTGATGGACTTTGAAATTAGCCTGATGTGGGCTTTAAATAATTACAAATTCTTCGCTAATAAATACTAAATAAATCATGATATCGATTAGATATTAATTAATTATGAATTTCAATTATGTAAATAATAATTAAAAGTGAGTCATATTTGGTTTCTATTGACAGAAAAAAACTGTAACGGGTTCTTTTGTACCTTTCCCGTTAACCTACCTCAAGGACTACTTTAGTATGATGCATGATATGAGAACCTCGCCTTGGGAAAAAACCGTATTATATTTAAATTAGCATGACTATATAAGAAGAAATGGAGTAAACGGGGTTAAGGAAATGGAGCGATTCATTGGTACACTATATTGGTTCGAGCAATTGTAAAGCTATACGCTAAGCGTGTGTACCGAACTCGGATCCCATCACTAGAAGTCTACTTGAATCAGATCCACTAATTTGAAATCAGCAGTATAGATGTTTCCGGTTATTAGAATTCTTCATTATGTTATTTGGATAAGAAGGCGATTAGAAAACTGCTCCACTTGATAAATTTATTTTGATATTGATGATTCAAAGTCTGAAAAAACAGGATAAAGATTTTTTTTAACAATTTGGAGAATGCGAAATGTATTCTGGTTTCAAAATATTCATGAAAACAAATTTCATTTCTAAATTTAAAAAAAAGAAAGAATTCAAAATAATATTTTACAACATATAAAAAAAACTATACTTATATATTAAAATAAAGTAAACGCAGTAAAAGTCTTAACATTTTTCATTTTATTGAGAAACTTGGTAAAATTATTCATCGAATAAAATATCTTTATTTAAATTAAAGTAATTCGCGCGTTATCAACCAAATTTTCCAAAAATAATAATAAACTCAGTATTCCCCGCTCCTCATGAATTGTCCCATATTTATCTCATTTTCTGATAAAAGAGTACTTAAGCATCAAACAAATAAATTTTTCTGAAAACAAATTTATATTTTCAACTTATTTTATCGATGCTTAATTGCTAACAGGAAAATACTTTAATTTTTCACCTAACTTTCAGACTCCCATTATTGGAATTAACTTTTGAAATAAGCTTATCGTCCGAAAAAAAGATGCTACCTTCGTTTTAAAAATATGCTATTAATCCTATAAAAGAGTTCAAATCACTTTTTGTAACCATAGCAACCAGAGAACTTTTCCTCACTTGCTAAATTAGGTTGCAATAATTGCTTTTTTGACTGGTACTTTATGCTCCGCCTGCTTCAATTAAATCGATTTATTTAACGCAATTTTTATTTAAGAAGAAAAAAGAAATTAACCGAACAGCGCAGGAGCTATTATTTTCAGCTTGATTTAACTTTTATTGAAGTAATTAGTTAGTTTTTAAGCACCTACCTGAGAATTCCTCTCTGAAACAAAATGTAATTAAAAATACAAACTTGCACAAGTATATTTAACCCTGAATTTTATTACCTATTACAAAAACTAGAAATTTATAATTAATTGTTAATATTTAATCAATAATTAACTAATCATCAATCCAGAACAATTATTAAATCATTAAATCATTTATTAATTAATCAATAATCTTTGCCTAATATTTATCAATGGAAACTAAATCAATGATTATCGTATATTATTAATATTAAATCACTTTTTATTGATTAAAGGTCAATTAATATTAAATAATTAGACGAATAATGTGTATATGGCCATGGTAATCTAACCGGCGTTGTTTCCATCGGGTCATGAATTCGAGTCCTGATTCCACTAAAGACTCTTCATGTATCGGGGATGAACACTCTCGAAGTTCTATGTCATCACGTTGGTGTGGAAGTTTGGAGAGTAGGATAAAACTCAAGTATCCTCCTTGAGGGTCAAAATTATGAGTTCCATCACCGATAACTTTCAAGTTGCTTTTTAGTGCAATGTAAGTAAAACAGTCAGCCAATTAATGATACATACGATTCCCGCGCGCGTATATATATATGTGTACATTCTTTAAACACCACTTAATTTAATACTTGTGTAACACAATAATTTAGCGCTACCTTCCATGTACTATTATACGGTAATCAGATGGCGCCACATGTTCTTTTTGGTTAGAAGCGCAAGCACGATGGAAGGTGAGAGATTTGCTTAGCAGAATGATCGAGTGATGTACGTGAATCTGTGTTTTATATATGTTTTGTAACTATCCTGTCTTGTGTTGTGGAACGTGTCAAGTATTAAATAATATTTGTTCCTGAAACCATCCTGGCTGTTCATTATTTTGTCCTGAAATAATACCAACGTTGGAGGGATACACTTGGATTTATTGATATTAGCATAATATTCGTAATATTTAGTGACATCTTAGCAGTAGAAAGAATATTGTTTTGCACAAATCTAATATGTTTACTCTACTTGACTTACATTACTACAAAGAATTTTTATGCATTTATAGTCACGCTTCGAATAATCACAAATAAATTTTTAAATGTGAAAACAACAACAACAAAAAAGAAAAGTGAACTGTGTTAGCTTTTTATAACTTAATTAGCATTGTTTATTTTTTTATGTGACTGGAATTCTTAAAATGAGCTCTTCAAACATCATTATTGCGCATAATGTCGTTAAAGTCAGTTAAAATGTGTTTATTTATTTTAGATTCTGTATTCATTAGAACAGGATACATTTTCTTTCAGTACCTCGTTGGAAAGCTATCACTTTACGGTCAACGTCCTCGTTTCAATTTAGTGAGACAACCGGAAAAGATAAAACTATTCGTTGCAGAACTTGATTCTGTGATCGTATCATCCTTTTCAAAACTTTTACGCCAAGAATTCAAAATTGATATTTTCAGTATACGTTGATAAAAATATAAATAATTATTCATCTCTGATGAAAACTAAAAAATAATACAAATTAATAAAAGTATAATGTTAAAATAGGGTTAAGAATGAATTCTCTCTATCTCTTTTAAGCATTCAAACTAATTGAATACCTTAGTAAGTTCGAAAACATAAATTACTGTAATACTGTTTAAGTTATGGCATTAATATTTCCGATAAGGCAAACTGGAATTTAATATTTTCATACTGATATCTTATAGCGTCCCTTATATCTGAATTTATTTGTTAAAAATCATTATCAATGAAAAAAAATCGAAAATTGTAAAATCAGGTACAATATATTTTGCTTTTTTCGTTTGTTTACTGCATCATAATTTATAAAGCTCTATTCAATATTCAGTTTATTTTAATGATTTTATTGATTTGGGATTTTGTGCTCGTATATATTTAAGATAATTGCTCTGAATTATATTAATAAAGTAGTTATAATGCATCAGAATGAAATACGTTCAATCATTTTTGTTAAAACATAGTGAGTTATTCAGTAATTATGAAGCAAGAGTAAGTATATAATAAAAGTATCAGAAATATTAGAACACAGTGAAAATTGAAATTTTCTTGCAAAAGAAAGGAAACAAATTGAATAGAATTCTTATAAGAGGATTCGCAAGATAGTACGTGATAAATAAAGATAAAATACTTAAATTAATACAATATTTTTAAAATTAAAGAAATAAAATTATCGATGCAAAAAAAAGTATTTTAACAGAAAAAGGTAGTATGGAAATTACAGCGAACTGGTAATATCATTCAACTTTCAAGATCACCCTCAAATAAGCCTCAGTTACAGACGCTTGTTTATTTGTTTTCAATTCATTTAAATCAGATTACGAGCAAATTTTCTGTCGTGGCACCTAAAACAAAAGATATTTCACTTGTGAAGAGAGAATAAATCGTTTATCTGCACCACTGTGGCAAAATGTTTCATGAAATTTCAAAAGAATTTCGTTGTGCTCAATTCATAATATTATTAAAAAAAGAAAGAGAAATAGACTGGTGCAGTACATAATAAGTCAAAATCAGGGAGACCAAGAGAACTGATTATGAGAGAAAAATTGCAACTGGAAAAATGCTCAGAAAATTCCATCGAGAAATGCTCAAATGCTGGTCGCAGATATTAAATCAGCATCTGGAAATACTGTAACATCTAAGGCAGTTGGAAATGTTTTGTATGATGCAGGCATAAAAGCAAGACGGCCAAGAAAGAAACCATATATTTCAGAAGCTAATAGAAAAAATGGTTAGATTTTGCTAAAATGTACAAAATCAAAACTCTAGATTTCAAGAAAAATATCTTTTTCGAAAGCAAGTTTGAAATTTTCAAACTAAAACACGTCCTTACAATTTAGAGGGGCAAAAAATACCCCAAAATAGGTCTAAAAGTGTGAGACTTGGAGAAGGTAACGTCATGATTTTGGGCTGTATGGGTTACAATGGAGATGGAAAATGACATACATTGATGTGTTACGTCATAATCTGAAAGACAGTGTAAGTAAATTAGGGTTGAAGGAGACTTTTATCTTCCAATAAGACCAAGGTTCTAAGCATACTGCCATCAAAACCAGAGAGGGGCTTCTCTATAATGCTTCCTGAAGACTTGTATAACTCCACCGCAGCACCAAGCCTTAACCCAATTGAATATTTGTGACATATATTGGAAGTACAAATAAAAAAAATAACCAGCAAATCTAATCTGAAAGAAGCTTTAGAGAATGCATGGAACACTATACCTCTATTTGAGACAAAGGATTTGGTTGAATCGATACCAAGACGTTTGAGTGAGGTAATTACAGTCAAAGGATTATAAACGAAGTGTTGACATTTAATTTAAATCTTTAGATATTTTATTTTATGCAACATTCAAGTATGATGATCTTCTAATACTTTTTTTGCAACACAAATTTCATTACTACCTTTTTCTGAAAATATCTTTAATTTAAGTATTCATTTGTTACGTAAAAATTATCGTATAATACAAATTTTCAGTGCCTTAAAATTTACGAATTTAACATTGTTCCAATACTTATTTTGTCAAATGTATATATCAGATAAAGTTTCGAATATTATGCGTTGTTCATTCGTTGTTTACCAGTTAAAATCTCTTTCAATACGTTCCTTTATTCATCAATGTATTCTCTTACAAACATCGAATGCATTATTGAAGTATGTTGTTTAACATCAATGGAATAAGATTCGAGATGACTAAGCGGGTTGCATGTTATACTCTATAAGTCATCGAGAAATTTATTACAATGTAATCGAATTATGAAACTGTGCAGAGATGAGATTATCAAATATATTTATCTATTCTTCCTATTTTTAAAAATATTCTAAAAAGTTTTATCAGATTCTCACGAGTTTTTGATATAAAAATCTTTTTAAAATCAAATTTAACACTCTTAGAGATTATACATTGCTTAGTCATTCGTGTTATTTTGTTACAATAGTTAAAAGATTTTTAAATCTTATTTTTTTCTTTTAAAAACAATTTAACTAAACTTCCATTCACTATAAACATAAATTGAGTAACATTTTGATTTTATTAGATGAACGACGCGCAGTAAAGCTCCTCGAAAACAATTGGAGGATGCCGCTTATAATTTAAGCCACGGTCATATAACAAGAAGGGTGACAGCTGTAATCCAGTGGTCATGGTCGAGAACTCGAGACTGGCTTTGTTTCCGTCTAGTAGGGGGGTCCGAGTCTTGGCGCCGTTAACATCAGCAGTGTAGTTGGGCTGATGCATGTTAAATCTATCGAAGTCCCTAGTTCTTCCATTGGTTATGAAGTTCGGAGAGGGAGGTATCAGCTCAGGTGTCATCCTCGTCACTTGAGCGTGATTCAAAATTACGAGGTCCGTCTCTAATACCCATCAGGGGCCTACCTTCTTCAGGTAGATATGGGTATCGCTTGCCCGAAGCATCCTAGAGATCTTTTACTTTCCAATTGGGTTTAATGTCTGTGATAAACTCAGGGGACTCTCCCCCTAGATACCCTAGTGGTCCTTCTCTACTTTCGGCCCTTCTTTTTATCAACCAATTTGTATTTTTTCCTATGCTTTTTTCAAACGTCTATACCACTTTCACACCTTGCTTGGTGCAGCATAGTAGTATCTGTATTGCTTTTGCACCAATAAACTTCTCATTCACTCACTCACCATTACAAATAGCCCTCGTATTGCTTCTAAGTTTTTAGGTTAATAAAATAATGATAATAATACTTGAGTTGATAACCAATATTCAAGTTATCTATACATTTTAAAACTTGCATTGAGCAAAAGACTTTAAAGCTCCGGTAAATTTAGCGTACAATAGCTGCCATTATTTTCTTCAATAGATTTTTAAAAAATTGGGTTTCAGATACTCTACTAATAAACCTACTAATCAGCATTCAAGCTACCATTGCTTAACACACTGAATAGCATTTCATATACTCGGTTTATTTTTACAATGTAAATACGTACAAATCGTTGATAAAACAATTGTTATAAATCAAGGGTAGAAGCATTTTCAAGCTATTCATAATCTAAAACATCAGAATAAATTCATTTATCGTTTCGTTTAATGAGTGTGAATGAGTAATGATAAAGTAATTAGTTGACAAAAAGGAGAACCAAAAATAGAGAAAGATATCTAAGGTACATCGAAGAGTGTCCCCCGCGTTTACCAACGACAGTAAAACCAATGGGGAGTAAAAGATCACTATATAGAGAGTGCTTCAGAGTCATGATTCTTGTACCTACTTTAAAAAGGCAAATCTCAGTATATGTGTACGTACGCGTGTGCTTTTTACAATTTAAAAATATCTAAAACAAGAAACTTCTAATAAAATGCGCTTAAAGGTATGAATATCGATTTTTTTTAAATCTAACACTATCATGTATGATAAACAATCAGAATCAAAATCAATCATCGGATGATCCAAGAGAAACATGATTAATTAAAGTATAGTATATTTAGTGTGTCTATATTCTCTTAATTCTGTAACATAGCATCGTCATAATTATAGCCTTTGTTGCTCCACATCTCTCATAAATGGATTAATCGTCAATTATTTGCAACTTATACTTAAAAATTTTTGAGCTAAAATATATTAAAGTTAATGATGGTGTTATTAAACCCCCCAAAAAAATTCAATTTTAACTCAATATAAAAGAAATATTTTTATAACCTTTCTTTTATGTGTTTTCGTTCCTTTTGATTTTTCCGCCATCTTTTATTTTAGTAAGATCGTTGAAGTGAAATATTGCACCGCTTTCTTTTGTTGAGAGGAAAGCCATAAATTGCTATAATTTGCTTTGAAAAATATTTTTATGGTTTTTTCCACCTTCTTTTATGGATGCATCTGCTCAATGAATCGCCATTTTTGTCAGAATAAAGTTACAGCCGGCTGCAATGGATTTCGCTGATATGAAAAGCGTATTTTTTTAAAAAAAATGTTATTTATATTACGTGACTCAGTGGTTATAAAAAATAATTGAAATTGATCGAAAATGAAAGAAATTTATTTTATTTCCATTTTCAAATATATCAAAATTTCATAAGCATTGCGTTGAAGAAAAAAAATTTTTTTTTTCAAGCAAGAAGGCTGTTGGAAATACTATGTAATAGAATTATGATGGATATTGTGTAAAATGAATGTTCTCGGGATATAGAGCAAAAACAACGAAACTAATTGGAATCCCTTTGTTTTGTATGATTCCATTGCGTAAATGACTAAAATAAAATATGAAGCTATATGTTTGTACTAATTTATGTGATGCTCAACGTACAGATTTGCTTTGGAAGTTATTGTTCTTTTGTTATGAATATACAGTGAGGGTTGAAAGTACTCGTACAATGATAGTAATATTTTAAGAGAGCCTCGCTGTCAAAAACTACATAGTTAAATTATACAATAAGCTCTTAGTTGTGTGTCATATAATAAAATTTAACTATTTCAGTGTACGATTTGCACAAAAAAATTGATAGAGAAATATAAAATTTGTGAAGCATAAAAACTGCATGATTTTGTTAAAGAGAAAAAGTATTCGCAAAATCTCAAATGCTTAATCTATCATTTTATAATTAATACTTGTAGGGTATTATTTAATTTAAATGCACGACCGTAGAACCCAAGTGGTCATGGTCGCGAGCTCGCAATCGGCGTTATTTTCATCGAATCATTGTTTCCATTCCTAACACAATTAAAGTTCCACCATATAGAGGGACTGATGTCCGCTAAATCTGTTGAGGTTCGAAGAATTCCAATGAACGTGGTGTGGAAGTTTGGAGAGATCAATGAAAGCTCAGTTTTCATCCTCTTCATTTATCCGAGGAACAAAATTGCGAGTTCTGTCCCCAACATGCCTCGTATTGCTATTAAGTGCGACCTTAATAAATAATCAACAAAAATTCTTATAAACTGAAATAATTGCTTTGAGTCTCCTTTGTATTCATTTAACTTAGTGAGTCTGCGTGAAGGTGGTATTTAAAAATGCTAGAGCCATACATGTCTATACTGTACCAAACAAGGTTTAACCATGATTTAAACGTTTTTAAAAATGGAAGAAAAGTTTTAAAAAAAAATGATTGACAAGGAGGATCGAAATTAGAGAAAGATCGATTGAGTGCCTCAGGGGCGCGTCACCCATGTTTATCAAAAACAATCAACGCCACAGGAAAGAAACGATCATTAGAGTGACTTCGTGGTCGTGATTTCTGTTCTTACCTAAGAAAGATAAATCTGAGAAGGGATGAATTCAAACAAACGTGATGTCACTGAACCAGAAATGTAATCTCATTCTTGTTTAAGAGCGTTTATCAAGTCATATTTATCAGAAATCGATCTGGTTCGAAAACTGGGATCAAAAATTCTCACAAATATTCAATGATGCTGATATTCATGACTTCATAAATCAAATATTCAAAAATTAAAAAGTGATTAAATAATATAATATCCATAGTCATCGATTTAAGGCTATATATATGCTTAAGATAACTGTCATGAAAAAAGAAACCCCGCAATCACCTTGAAGACTCATTTTTGTTGCACTAGATAAATTTTTTTATAAAAATATCTTTGTAAAACTGGTTATTAATGATTCCATCACACACAAATGGGACTAAATTTCTGATCTCTAAAGTGCTCATACAACCCCAAACAAGCATCTACATGCTTCATCGTTGAAAGATAATTTCTAGGATGTGTTTCTTGTCTTACCCCACCATTAATTTAACGTCCGATACAAAAAGATAAATATACTCTCACCAGAAAAAAATGTTTTTTTTTAAGTCATTAGCCTCTGAATAATTTATTACAATGTAGAGAACGTGGCCCATCAACTAATAATGAAGTTTAATTACATGTTATTCTGGCTTTATGAAGGTTTATAGTAATTTTTCTTTTAGAATAGAGATTTCGGTAGACTTATGACCCATATCAAAGTACCTATGAAAGTTAAATGTATTATATCATCGTATATATGCCTCTATACGAGTAATGTCATTTATCGACGAAGAACTCACTGATGCAATCAAAAAGCATTTACAAAAATATACATTTGTTTCAGTGTACGAATACTCTTTTTTTCCTTGTCTCAAAATCACAAAGCTGTAGTTTTCTGTGCATTCGAAAAACAATTCAATACTTATTCAGTTTATACCACACACACACACACGTTCTTATTTGAAAAAAAGTATTTTATTAAATATTACGTTTTGTCTGAGTGAATTGGTTTTATTCCAATCAGCATACCAAAACAGTAGACTCTTTCCTAAAAATGTGCTTGCACGAATACATTCTGTACTCAATGTGCATATTAGAAAGTAAGGTTTTCACTACTCACGGTTGTCTGATTTCATTGCCGAAAGGGTCAGATGAGGTCAGAATGTATTGAACACTCGCTATTTCTATAAAAAAAACAAAAACAAAAAAAAGGTGTAACTGTTTTCTAAATAAAAATTCTGTGAATTCAGGGAAAGAAAAAAGTTGGTACTTCAAACTTTTTAATCAAATCAAAGATGAAAGCTTTTCTATATAAACACACACACACACACATATATATATATATATATATATATATATATATATATCCTCTTCAGACCCGACTTCCGTTTTATTGTACATTTTTATTTTACTTGCAGGAGAAAGAATTTACAGTTTTATATCTTGAAATCAGGCTCTTCATTATATTGGACAGTCCAGTGCTGTCATCTTATTCAGCAAAACTTGAAATTTTTTAGTGGGATCCTTGTTCCAGAAGCATTTGAAAATGATGGACAAGAAAGTAACAATTGAAGTTATGTCAGAAGTTTTAATTAAGTTTTATTACACTTTTACATATTTTTTTGAATGAAATATAATTATTACACAATTTTAAATGTGTGAATAAGGAAATTATGATGTATATTTAATCAGTAACATATGTTTTTACAAAACTAAGACCCAATGTTCATTATAATGTATGGACCAAAAATTGTATTTTTCGTAATTTTTTTATAACAAAAAGTTATATATAATGTTTCGTATTGCATTTTAGATGATTTATTTAAAATTAGGAAAAATTGCTCAAAGAGTATGGTCTTGGGTCTCAAGAATGTGTGTGTGTGTGTGTGTGTGTGTGTGTGTGTGTGTTTGGGGGTGGGGGGGGGATGTGTGTGTGTGTGTGTGTGTGTAACACGTAACTTATAATTTGCATCGCTCAATATTCAAAACAATTAAAAAACTGATTATGAGAAAAGGTAAAAAAAAAAATTGTTTCACTTATATATATAGAAATTCAAATTATTCTGTAAATAATAGTAGAACGATATTGATTTTATTTTAGTCTGTAAAAAAGGAATAAAGCGAAGAAGTATGAGTTTGTAGATGTTACTGCAATGCTTCGATACTGTTGTATTTAATACTGTGATGCTCGAGTGCTCATGATAACGAGCTCGTAAATGGCATTATTTTCATCGAGTCACGGGTTCGAATCCTGATATCACTTACGACCCGCCTTGAAGCGGGACTGATGCACATTACATCTAAAGAAATTAAAAGCCCTCACGGTAAAGTTTAGAGAGAGGGATATCAGCTCAGATTTCATTTTCGTCTCCTTATCATGATTCAAAATTAGGAAGTCCGTAGCTAATAGCCCTCTTATTCCTTATAAATACGATTTTAACAAATAACCAATTAATCAGTATGAAATATTGAGTAGAAAATACTCTCAATAAAGTGATAAGTTTTTCCAAGATTGGTGTAAAAAAAAATAAAAGTTAGCGAGTTTCCTTTCTTATGGAAAAAAATTGTCTGTAGATATCGAAAACCATCAGTAAAAACAGTTTTTTTTTTTTTTTCCAAAATAGTGTTAAGTATTTATTTAATAAAAAAAGAAAAATTATGTAATTTTGATTAAAGTAAGCTGCATTTAATATCCTCCTGTTTGAGATGAGAAACAATGTGTAAGCTATTTCAGCACAAACTTTGAGGAAGAATTAGTGACCTCGGAAACTCAGTGATCCTGCTCACAAACCCATAGGCCGCGTTATTTCTTCGAGTCGTATGTCCTTCCAGATGTCACAAAATACCCGCCGTATAGCGGAGCTGATGCCCGTTAAATCTGTCGAGGTCTCAAGTTCTCGCGTTGGTATGGTGTGGAAGTTTGGAGAGGGAGGTGCCAGCTCAGGATTCATTATCGTTACTTGATCGAGGCTGAAAATTACGGTTTGTCGTCAGTAACCTTCGTATTGCTTCTCAGTGTATGACGTTAATATAAACAATCAATTAAATTGAAGAAGAATTTTAAAATTTATTTGACTAACAGAACATTAATGAAAAAAAATTAAATCGATGACCTGAAAATAAATTTGATATTGATATATAAAAGGATCGTAACTATTCTCTCATAATCCTGCAAAATCTCCTTTATCGATACTTAAAAACAACTGTTTAGGTTTCAGTTGTGAATATCAAAATCTAGAAATGAATATATATATATATATATATATATATATATATATATATATATATAAACAACTTGCAAACAGAAGCATACAGAAGTCAATCGTTCAACCATCCCAGAGCAAACCAGAGAAGGAATTTTGCTAAGAAACTGAATTTTAAGAAGTTGCTATATATTGTTCAGAGTAATAAATGATCTAAAGATCCGGTTTTCTTTTTGGCAGAAACCAAGTTTCGGATTTTGAAATCAGAATATTCAACCTATTTCAAATTGAATATTAGTATTTGAAATAAAATTTAAATCTTTTTTTTTCCCGCTGTTTATTTTTCAGTTACTTTTTTAAAAATAAATAAATAAAAGTGTAATCTTCTGAAAATAATTTTTTTTTTCAAAATTATTGAAGTTTTAAACACAAAATTAGTTTTTATCAATGTATCAAGACTTTTTTTTAAACAGCTTTTGAAAAACCAAATTGTACTAAGGAATAACATTATTGAAATATCAGATTTTGACCGGAGCAAGTTTATTTTAGTTAAGTTTTCATTAACGTCGCAATAGAAGCAACATGAGGACTATTGGCGACATACATCGTAATTTTGAACCACGGTCAAGTGACGAGGACGACACCAGAGATGGCACCACCCCTTCTCCTAACATCCACACCACACCAGCGGGAGGACTTTGGGCCCCGTTAGATTTAACGTGTATCAGCCATGGCTACAAGGCGGGTCTTTGGTAGCCAAGATTCGAACTCGCAACTGAACGAAAACCACCGGTCACGAAACCATTACCACTAGGCTCCTGCGGCCACTTAACCGGAGCAAATATATATAGTTTATACATCTTAAATATCCAAACAATAAGGCAATTTAAATGAAATTCACAATTGGTTCGATTCGTATTAAGTTCACTTGAGAACTAATTGATTTTTGAGAGTTATGGATTATGGGGGATATATATACATGAAGGCTATTGGAAAAACATATCGTACCTTTGGTGAAATGAGTATTGATTGATTATTTATTTAAAGTCCTATTTAGAAGCAATACAATGGCTATTATCAACAGACCTCTGAATTTGGAGCCTTGGTCAAGCGACGGAGACGATGCCTGAGTCGGCGTCTCCTTCTCTGAGCTTTCGCACCGCGTTCATGGGAGTACTTGGAGCCTCGACAGGTTTAACTTGTATCAGCCCTTCTACACGGCGGATCTTTACTAGCATCAGGACTTCAATCCTAGAATCGAAGTAAACAATGTCTCCGTGATCTCGCAACCGTAATCACTAATTACCTCGACCATTGGTCAAGTGAAAAGGTCAAAATTTGATCTAGTACTTCACATTCATAGTTTACACACCATGTGAAATATTCGAATCCCCGTTAATGAGTGGAGCCAATTATTCTGCCCAGCAAATTAAAAGAGTCAATACTTTAAAAGAATAGTCAAATGACCAATTTTTAAAATCACAAAAATTCAATTGATTCTTTTTAGAATGAAAACGGTAAGTGTGTATGTTCTTGAAATTATTTGGTATTAAAAACACACGCTCTTTAAATTCTTTTTCATTTTCTTCTACCTTGGCCAATCACGTTCGCTTTCTTTTTTCAGTTCTTCATCAGCAGACTTTTTAAACATTTTAATTAAAATAAGAATCACCTTTTCGTTTCCCTGCAATTCACCTCTGACATTTTCGATTCTTTTAAAATTCCAAGTGAAATATAGGAACATTAAACAAAGAAGTATTCTTTGAGTTAAATGTTTTATTTCATTATTTTTCTTTTAACTTTAAAATATCTAATATAATTATTTTATGATGTACGACGAATTTTTACTAAAATAAACGCTTAACTTTCACCATTTATTTATAAATGCTTCGTTATTCCATACATTTTCAAACAATAAGTAAATTGATTCCAAGCATATTTAAACATTTATATCTAATGAATTTTTGAAACTAAATATCGCAAAGTCTTTTGATTTTACACACACACAAGCGCATTAGGTTTAATCACATTTGGAATCTATTTATAGAACATTATTTATGCAAATATGGTTAATTAAAAATTGTGAGCAAAATTGATTTAAATAAAACACGACTAAAAATGACTATACTTAGAACCCTACAAAATATTTTCTTAAGTAAATTTAGATATTATAGTTTATATCTATGATTATGTTTTAGAAATTTCCATTCATATATAGTTAAATACATGCTCATGAATAATGCATATAGATGGTTAAATGCAAATTAAACATTTAGGCTTTAGTACATCTTTACAAATATTTAGGCTTAGTTTTATCACTCAATCATTCTTTTATCTCCCACACACACATATCCTTTTCAAATACTTTTCTTAATTATAAACAAACTTTAAGTAAAATTAAATGCCATACTTAAACATGCATGAACTGTACATTTTATTTCTAACAATAAAAATAATTTTTGCGATTAAAAGTAACATTTCTTATTTTTGTAGTTTTCGCCCTGTGTAATGCACTTTACTTACAAACGAGATAAAAAAAAAAGTTTATATACATGCCAATTTTAAATGACTAAATTATTTAATTCAACTGATTAAAAACTATAAGTATTAAATAAAGGTTAGATTATCAGAGAAATTTCAATCATTCCAGAAAAAATTCATGGTTATGCGCATTTTTTGATGACCGTTATATTATTATAGAACTGGTTACAAAGCACATGCAGAAACATTATCTTCCCCACCTTAAAAGCTACATGCGTCTAGCAGTGCAATGTCTATACATGGGGAAAAAATTAAATAACTATTCAATTATTCGATAAATTTATAGGTAGTCCTCAACTGTTACTTTTGTATTATACGTAGTTTCCTATACTATTCGTATTGTAATTTAAAGTTAGATTTTTGTGGATTTGTACTGCATTATCGTTTTAATATCATTAAAACTTTAACAATAAAAAAACGAGTAAGGGAGTGATAGTGCTTGAATTGCGGAAGAACCAGATGTGGCCATGCTACACCAAACAAGGTAAAGCTGTCATTTAAACGTGAGAAAAAATTGAAAAAAGATAAGAATTGGTTGACAAGTGAATGTAAAATTTATTGGCGCTAAAGCCGGATATGGCTATGCTGCGCTAAACAAGGTGTAATTGTGATCTAGACGTGAAGTAATTTTAAAAAAAAGACAAAAGTTGGTTGGCAAAAAAGGGTCGAAAATATAGAAGTATCGTTAGAATAACTCGGGAGTGCATCGCCTTTGCTTCTCAAAGACAGTAAACCCCACGGGAAAAAAGATTACAGAGATACTTCGGGGTCATAATGCCCGTACCTACCAAAGAACGCAAGGCCCTGAGGCCCCCTGATGTAGGGCAGGGTGCCCAGCTATACTTTCAGACACTGGGTAACCATTTTATTCGCCTCTTAACGACATGCATGAGCTACAGTGAGACTATTCTTTCACAACCGTTCACCGTATGGGTGACAATAAGAATGGGATCGAAAATCTTAAGTTTCTTAATAAATTACTAATTATCGTTGAAGAATATGATCTCAATGGCGAGTGTGTATTCAAGCGCTAAGGACAAGATCAAAGGACACTGCATGTTATGGAACTCTTTATCAAGAAATGAAAAAAAAATAGTATAATTCAACTGTTCTTGATATTTTTAAATAAAACACCAGATACCTGAACAATACAGTGCTGCTTGTTTATACGTTAATTGCATTTATTAAAATAAACATTTAGAAACACTTTTTGATGCTTTATTTGCTTACTTATACACATATTTCAGGAATGAATTAGGCATTAAAATCGAGATCTGTTTGGAAATTATTCGGTGTAATTAATGGTATTACATTAATCATCAATTTGATTACTATACGTCTTTCAAATAATGCGCATACATATTAAGTTTTTCATTTCAAATTTAAAAATCGTTTCTAAGAAAGTAACTTTGAATATTGTTAAAAATTGCATAAAAACACGCAAAATATTAGGGTCAATTAATATCTGAGAACAAACGTTTCAGTATGAATATTAATAAATTGAAAAATATGTAGAAACTACATACACTCTTAAATTGTGAAATTTTGGGATCCATCTTGCTAAGGGCTACTGAAAAAAATCAAATCATAAAGAAATGCAATACCAAGTATAAAATTCAATACCTTATTTATTTCTCATTATATCTTTGCATTTATTGTCTTTAATATATATAAAATTAATAATTTGATAAATAAATATTTAAGTAATCTGACGAATACATATAAAGGAAATGACATTTAAAACTTTCATTTTTTTTTCTTTAGCGAGCTTCTCGTATCACAAAGGTTTTTAGATTTAATAAATATATACATAGCAATCTACACTGAGGGAAGTGACAAATTCAGATTTTCCATTTAATTATTCAAAAAATAATGTCTTTAATACGAATGGTAGAATGAAAGCAATTAAAATTTCTGTGACAAGTATTTGAAACAACCGGATGAAGTAGGAAAGTTAATTATCGAGCTCCTTTTACTGAAACACAAAAAATTCAATAGCAATAATTCATTCCTTTGAAATTTCTACTTCAACAGAGAGAGAGAGTTCATTTTATTGAAAGAATACACACTTAAATTTCCATTACTTTCAGAAACACGCATTTGTAACACGTTTTCCATCTTACATTTCCTGAAATTCTTTTCTTTAATGAGTATTTTAAATTCCGCCGATTAATTTTCAAGTGGGAAGAAATTAGAGTCATAGTGAAGGTTTTTTTTTTTTTAATGTTTAAAATAGGAGTAATTAATCGCTTCCTTGGTAATTACTTCGCAGATACTCCCTGGTTTTCATTAAATATCACTGCACAAGTACAAAAAAAACCACCCTTTTTTATTTTAAAGAAATTATGCCTTTTTCTTCCTATGTTTAATTAGGTTTAATGAAACTTAGTTTAACGCATTTTTTATATTTAAAAAAACTTTTACTTAAAATTTAGTTAAAAAATGGTGTTACATTTAAAAGGTTTCGATGAAAGAGATTTTTCTGAGAATATATCTAATACCATTTTTAAATTAATACATAAATATTGTAGATTTTTACATACTTTATGATACAAAATATCCCAAAGTAATTATCAGTGAAAGAACATCATTTTATTTAATGTGTTAAACCACTTAATTAATGCATAAAAAATTAAAGAGAGCAATTATGATAAGAACCTAACGATCTCAATGTTTATTTTAAAAAAATTTTGAAGAACAATTTTTATTATAATTGCCAAATCCGTTTCAAAGTTTATTCCCATTTGCAACATATTGACGAATATATTAAGGTTCTTAAAAAAATAGCTCGTTTAATATCTACACAATAATCAAAATTATTTCAATAAATAAATTTTTAACGTGTTTATTAAATTTTCATAGATTGAACTCTTCATCGTTGCTTTAAAAATGTCTTAAATTAACTAAAAAATTTATAGGAAAAACTTTCTTATTTGGGGAGTCATACAGCATAGTTTTGCCTTTTAATAAACAATTTGATTAATACCGTACGATATTATATGTATGATGCCATCGAACGCATAGAAATGACAACACTTTTCGGTCAAAATTCTAAGTAATGTTAGCGTCTGAACTGATTTCCTTCTGAATCTTTTGTGCAAATAAATGTAGTAATTTTTATGAAGAAATATGCTTGGTCTTTTTTTTCCTTTTAAATCAACACATGCATACATAGCAAAATAGTAGACACTTTCTACTTGTAAACTACGACCACACTTCCCAAATTTGTAGATAATGAGCTATGGTTAACGCCTTTTGAAACTAAAGCACATCAATCATGGAAAATACTGGAATAGTGAGGGAATATTTTGAACGAACATAACTGAAAAACATGATAATCTATTCCTGATCTAAGAAGTCTTCCTTTTTTGAAAGCTTACCATGCCTTCGGTAAATGGTTTAGTAATTTTTTCCTTTTTATGACAACTTCGTAATTGTCAGTTTTCAATAAAATCTTAAATGCAAGATGCTCAATTTTGAAAATGTAATGTAAAATAGGTATTTGATGGGAAATGTGGTAGACGAGTTGCCATACTCACGAGTTCGCAACTTGCGTTTTTCCCCTCCAGTTGTAGATTCGAATCCTGATTCCGTGAAAGTTCCCCCCCCCCGGGCGTAACGTATCTGATGAACGTTTAATTTGTCGAGTCATGTCCTCATCTTGGCGTGGTGATGAAGTAGGAGAGGGAAGTGCCAGCTCAGGTGTCTGTCTAGTTAATTGACCAAGATTCAAAATTACGAAATCCGTAGTCAATATCCTTTGAGTAAAAAAAAATCCAAAGTGATTGAAAATTCATTGATTCATGTACGAACCCCTTTTTCTTAGTAGCCTGTTTTACTTTGAAATCTTGCTGCATAAATATGATATTAATTCAAATGATTATGAACAGTGAATTTTTTCTTTCTCTCTTGGTGACAGTTTTCAAAATTAGTTCCTACTCCAGTGCTTCCAACTACTTTTTGCCTTTTTTGAATTAAAATGTATTTAAATATTTTTATCCATGAAAGTCTGAACATATAAAACTATATAAATGATAAATCAACGCGTTTTTATAATTTAAGTTGACTGTATAATTTTCTGTCGATGTTTGTTTGCTTTTTGATCTCCTTTTATAACAGATTTTGCAAAATTTTGCAAATTTCTTTGTGAGACATTTATGATTTAATTAAAGATATTTTACATCATTGTACTCTCTAAATAACTTTTATGATACAAAATGTTCCGAAGTAATTACCGGTAAAAGAAAATATTATTAATGTGTTGAACCACACTTTATATGATACATATTCTATGTTGTATATATGTAACAATGCATATTCATTATTTTCAAGGTGAAACTTTCGTGGCCACGGTAGCCTAGTGGTCCTGGTCACGGAATCGCTTCCGGCGGTTTCTTTTCGAGTCGTGGGTTCGAGCCTTGATGCCACAAAAGACCCGCCATGTAGCGGGGCTGATGCACGTTAAATCTGGTCGGGTCCACAAGTCCCCCCCCCAATGGAAGTAAGAAGAGGGAGATGCCAGCTTCAGGTGTCGTCCTCGTCACTTGTCCGAAGCTTAAAAATGCGAAGTCCGTCGCCAATAGCCCTTGCGTTGCTTCTAGAGCGACGAAAGAAAAAAAAAACCAACCAAACAACCCTTTCCTCATTAATCATCTCTACACAGTCATACTTCATTGTAATATACTAGTCGATAAGCACTGGCTCTATTTTAAGAATAAGATAAAATACTTTATTTATCAATGAAAGAGTATAAGGTCGCTCTTTCTCAAATCAATTGATAAATTCTTAGATTCAATTCTAAATTAGGGTCAACTAATAGATTCCAATAGCTTATCAATCCACTGGTTCTGATTCAATCACTTCATCATTATAAAAATTTCCGATTTGTTTTATCAGATAAGTAACTTAGATCACTCTTCATTTTCATTTTTTTTCTCATAAATTTGAAATCCATTACAAAAATATTGTAAAATCTAGTAATGTTGAAAAAAGAAGTGCCACTAAACCTACTACTCAATGGAGCCAATATTATTTTCGATCGTAAAAAAATATATATTCTTGGTAAATATTATATACACAATACAAGTTCCTTGAAGTAAAATTTCCTTTTCAATATATTAAGATGCTTATTATTATAATTAATACTGATAGAAGCTTTAAGAAATCAATTAAAATGTTTTTAAAAAATTATAAAAATTTCTTAATAAATATAATATCTATAACATTATAACTTCTTACAAATGCGTACCACAAATTACTAAGCACTGTACTCAGTAAAATTCAGAAAATAATCATATTTCAGTTTTATTGTCGATTCATTGGGTATTTTATTATATTGCACTATATACCGGTAGAATGCCTTTCCTTACAAAATGCAACAAATAACATAATGTTGAAATCGAACACAAAATATTAAAAGCTACTTTTAAAATTACTTTTGAATTATGAACTTTATACATTCTTAAGATGATGGGGTTCATTGTTAAAATTCTGCACGTTAAAATTCCACAAAAATTTTAAAAGAAGTTTTTAAACTTATAATATTTATTTCACAAAATCGTTTCAAAGTTTCCCCCGAGGTTTCTATTCATATAAATATTAGGTCTACCAAAAAGCTCTGTTCGTTCGTGAAATGAAAGAAAAGAATAGATTTTTCATACATTTAATAATATTTATTGTACAATATGATTTCCGTCGTTACTAGGATTGGTCTATAAGCATCATAGATGGGCGCCTCGTGAGTTAAGATAGAAAAATTTGCTCAATCGAATCGTCATATGCATATCTGTGTTTGCTCGGAATGAAAACAAACCCGTTTTGGAATGGTTGATGTTTGGTGATGAAAAAATGATTATTTTCGAATTCATCCTGAAGAGCGTACTTGCAGCATGGATTATCTGTCCCCTCCATCGAGAGAAAACCAGAATAAGAGAATGATGTGCATATGGTAAGACGTTCTAGAACCGATACATTTTGAACTTTTGAAACCTAAGAAAATGCTAATTTTGGATAGATACTGTCAACAAATGGATTATTTAAATTAAGCACTCAAAGATAAGAGGCCGGTGATGTCCAATATGAAGAAAATTACATTCCATCGGGATAATGCCAAACCACATGCTGCTTAGATGATTCGTCAAAAAAGAACAGAACTAGACTAGGAATTTCTGAGGTATCCACCACACTCTTCAGACCTAGCACCGTCTAATTATCACTTGCTTATGTATTTGAGACAAGAAAATGTTTGTGCTAATCTACTATGTCAAAGGAAATTACATCTAGGAAACGGTTGTGTTATTATTTTTGTTACTTATATATTACTTCGGCTCAAAAGGTTTTCTTTTCTTTAATAGATTTGATTCTGAAACTCTAAATATATTCAAATAAAAAATAAGAATTCTTACGTGAATTTCTTATTTCTGTTTTTTTTCTGGTATTTTATGTAAAACAGGAAGATAGTAGCTATATGTTCAAATACCGGTATAAAAATTATAGCAACACCAAATAACACTTACATAGCTCAATAAAATCTTTTTATGTTTTTTTTATTATTATTTTAATAAAGAGATAAAATTGGAAAAAAAAATGAAAGGCATTGAAAGCTGGTAGAGCATTCAAAAACTTAAATAATTCAGAGTTGTATCAGTTTTGCAGTTTATAAACATTGAATAAATATACTGCTGTTTGTAGAAAAGGCAACACCATGAAAGAATCATCAGAATCAAATGAAATTTAATGCAGAAACGACTTGTACTGATACAAATAAATGATGAAATTTTCAAAACAAAAGAAACAAATTAAGCGTCCGAAATCAGTATTTGGTGCAGCCACCATGCGCTGCAATAAGTGCTGCTATACGACGTGGCATGGAGTCAAACAGATGTTGAATATCTGCTTGAGGAAGAGAATTCCATATCGCTTGTATGCGCAACCAAAGTTCGTCTTTGGAAACTGCAGGACGCGGATCATGAGCGAGACGCCGACCAACCATATCCCACACGTGCTCAATAGGCGACATATCCGGTGAATAAGCAGGCCAAGGAAGAAGTTGCATGCGTTGTGCTGAACAGAAGTCTCGAACAGTCCGCGCAACATGTGGGCGTGCATTATCCTGCTGAAAGATAGCTCCAGGGATGCCTTGAAGGAAAGGAACGACTTCGGGCTGTAGCACTTCACGGACGTACCTGTTGCTATTGAGATTACCCTCAATTCGTATCAAATTGGATCGTCCATGATACGAAATCGCACCCCAGACCATAACTCCGGGTGTTCGACCACTATGTCGTTCAATAATACACTCAGGAAGGCAGCGTTGACCGGCATAACGTCTAACACGAACACGGCCATCATGGGTCCACAAATTGAAGCGTGATTCATCTGAAAAGACAACTTGGTGCCAATCAGCTCGCCTGTCTCTGTGCTCAAGAGCCCACTGCCGACGCAGCCGTCGATGATTCGCCGTGAGGGGAATCCTGTATAAAGGCACCCTTGCACGCAATCCACGGCGCAGCAGACGACGACGAATTGACGAAGCCGACAATTGTACACCTGTAGCAGTAGACCAACGTGCTGCCAGCTGCCTGGAGGAAGCTGTGCGATCATTCACCGCCATGCGGAGCAGGTGTCGATCATCGCGCTCTGACGTCACCTTCTGTCGTCCAGTGCCTGTTTTTCGAGTTGTTCGGTGCTCGTCGGTCCACTGCTTCCAAACTCGCATCACTGTGGAACTGTTCCGCTGCATACGAGCTGCTATTGCGCGATAGGAAAATCCTCCTTCTCGAAGGCCGATTATCCTCCCTCGTTCAAACTCCGTAAGTGGCTTGAATTTCTTATTCTTCCGTCGTGGAGGCATACTCAGGTCTCACTAAACGTTTGCCACTAACAAATAATCATAGACTTTTTTCAACGTCCCGCTACAGCACTTTATTTATACGCTTTCAGCATCAATTCAGAGGGCGCTGCGCGCGCCGCGCACGCGCGATGGCTCTGAAACTTTATTAATTTGCATAATATCCTATAATTGACATTTGCTGCGAATTTCATTTGATTCTGATGATTCCTTCATGGTGTTGCATTTTCTACAAACAGCAGTTTAGATAAAAAAAATACAAACTCGTTATTTTGGATTTCTCAATGCAGATCTTTCTAAAGGTGATTTTATCTAGAATAAAATTTTAATTTTCAATTAATGTGTTGCCGTTACAAAATCTCTATGGCAGTCATTTTTTTAAATTTACATCATCACTTATATTAGTGTCTCATTATATTAGTCATCTCATTTATATTAGTGAAATTTATCATTTATATTAGTCTCAGAATTATTTGGCAGCATTAAAAAGCTTTCGCATAAGAATTTAATAACGATATATTTCAATAGATAGCTACGTAGATTGTGTGTACCATAATTTATTCATATGTATAAGACAAAACCCTTACTGCTGAGTGAGGCATCTAACCTACCTCACAGTAAATTTTTTATCCAATTCTAAGCGCATACTCTGCAAGGAAAATAAACTCCTTATTTAATTATTTCAAGCTCAATTTCTACATTATTTTTAAAAATACATCTTTTATTTACGTACTCATTTATTGATTTTTTTTTACCATACCTTATATTGCGATAAGTTTATTTTTAAGCAAAACATATTATTTTTTATGAATAAGTTTCAATTCAAAACTCCTTATTTATTGTAGAGAATTAATTTTTCAAATAAATAGCTTGCTCTTGTATTGATTTCACGCATTAATATACGTAATAAGCTTCTTAAATTTAAAATCCTTTTAGCTGGGAGTAGTAAATGATTGGGGCAGAATATTTTTTTCGGGATTTCATCGGAGCAATTTTTAAAAATAATTTTGCCTTTTATCTCGATAATAAATCATCTATTAAATATAAAAGATTGTCTAAATATACAAAAATGTGTTAAAAATTCGGATATATCATCGGGATTCTATGGCAGAAGTCGCTTGTTTTAGTTCAGTCTAAATTTATTCACTCGCAATATTTTTGAAATAGAAACAAATAAATTGGGATCATAATTATATTACTAATTATTTTAAGAATATGGCCTGAATCCAACAATGGCAAAAAGATGGTGAAATTATTTCGTAAAATACTCTCGTTATTTTCCAGGACAGGGCTTGGGCGAAAGTAGCGCGAATCAAAGTTGATTTGTTCGATCCACGGAGGTAGCAGGTGTTCTATAGTTCATCTTATTGCCAGAATGAGAAGCAGTTATGTCTTTGATTCTATTTTTAAAATAAAATAATCAGTTTCTCTCAAATTGAAGAAACAAACTATTCCATGTATTTCTTAGGCAAAAGACCTTTTTATTCCAACCATAAATCAAATAATTGCTACCATTGGTACACTGGGTAACAGTGGGTTATACATAATTTTGAGATCCTTTTGAAGCAGAGTGAAAAGTAATTCTTTTATTTCAATTGAAATAAACATTTTTATGTATATAAAAGATCATAATCGCACATGCATTTAATTTCTTTAAGGAAATACTTTATTAAAGTAGTTAACAAAATAAGAGGACAAAAATATGTTCATCAATTTGGTTTGAAAGCTATTCTATCTTTAGATTAATAAAATCTCATTGCACATGAAATTATTCTTAGGTGCAAGAAAACCAAACGCCATTATGACCACCAAACTCATCCTCTCCTAACTAAGGAAAGACATTTTGCTTTCTTTCCCACTTACAAAGCCGAACGAGCAACTCTTAGGGACAAAACGATCGATAGAACGATCCATCACTCTCAGTCAAACGCCTGACTTTTTCCGAATCAAGAATAAAGAGTCTTATGTCTCTCTGTGCTCAGAAAGTCGATCCAACTAGTTCATGAAAAGCAATGGGAAAAGAAAATGGATTATGAATTATTACTTGACGCCAAAACATTTGTTCTGTGTAGCCTTAAAAAAGAAAGAATAAAAGGTAACATGATTCTACTGTTGTAACAAAGTAAAAATGTTATATTTGATTTATATATATTTATGAATACTTTTAAAAGGAGCATTTACAGCCGTGTAACATGTGCATTTTAAAAACCTCTCATCGGTCATGTAAAATAAATGACACTATTATCTCCTCTTTCTAAAACTTATTGTATTGAAGTAGGTTATATATATATAACTGTGTGAGTGCCAATGATTTTTTTACCTTTTTCTATGATTTATATGTGCAGATTTGAATCCTAATTCTTGAAATATAATTAATTATTTGAGAAATACTTATGATTATAATTGTTTCTATTTCATACAACGATTTAGATATTAGATTATATATAATATCAGCATGTACTCTATTATCAATTGTAATATAAAATTATTGCTATATATATATATATATATATATGGTATGTGTGTAATGATTTCACTGAAAAATAATTAATTTCCTAATTTTTTCTATCCTATAATTGGCAGTAAACGGTTCATTCTTATTTCTTGATACCATTACAATTTAGCTTTAATTTATGTAAGCATGCGCTCTTAAAATCTTCCAAATCAGCTTTCTCATATCAAAGACATGCAGGGATAATCCCAACAAGACTTTTCGTCTGCCACTGAAGTTCCTCAAAATATCTTCATCTAATACCAACACAATCTAAAGAAAATTCCTGCATATAAATTCTAAGCAAGGTAAAATTCCCTCTCTTTCACTTCGGGAATAAAGGCCTACACCAAGCTGCTTATCTCCTCAAAATGTATAGTATATAAAATGGCATATATCATCATTCAAAAGAAATAAATAGATTTGATGCGAATAACTTGTCTTATTTATATATGTAATACGTGTGTGTGTGTGTGTGTGTGTGTAATATATATATATTACCTATTTATGTATCATTACCTAGTATCACATACCCATTTTCAAGAACATATGACTCAGAACAAATTTAATTACTTAATCTTTCAAATTAAAGTAAGGGTCCTTAAAACAGGAATGAAGAGTTTAGATGATAACTTTGATTTTAGTAGTATAGAAATAGCTTTGTTTAAAAATAAAGTCATTGTGAAATCACTTCATTGAATGAATTTACTTCAAGAATAGTCTTATGATAATAAATAAATAAGTAATAGAATTCTCTCTCTATTCACAAATTGATAAAACAAATTAAAGAATCTGTGGTGTATCGGTTCAGGAAGAAAGAGAAAAAATACAAAATGGAAGAGGAAATTAATTTTTGTCGGGGATATTATCTTTTTAGCAAAATTCTGCTCCCAAAATCAAATAATTCATTAAAATAATCGTTTTGAAATTCATAACATTGCATGCTACTACAAGTTAAGGAAAGCAGCAGAATACTTAAGTGCTGCTCTTTTAACATCGTAATTATCTCTTGAAATGTTCCAATAAACTGTTATTTAAGCAAAAATGTAAACTTCTCGTCTAAAATGAGTGAGCGAACATCTCATAAACTGATGAGAAACAGAAAGAGAAGAAAAATGTTTCTACAATTCATAAAATCTAATACTATAGAGTTCAATAAGTGTAATAAAGATCAGATTAAAAAGAGGTATGTTGTATTACGAGCTACATCTTTACTCAGAAAAATAGAATTTTCTATTCTTAAATTCTCTCGGTCATTTGCACTTCATATATGAGCCGTTTTCTTTGAAAGTGGTGTAAGTCCATTTTGACCAAAAAAAAATTAGTTAATGATAAAAATGAATACAATTTACTATGAACTTTTTATTTATAAACTTTTTCCGAAAAAATCTGTTAAAGTTTTCATTGTTTTTATTATTACAAATTTTGTAGTTAATGAAGTTACAAAAATAATTACTTTGAAAATGGTGTACGTCCACTTTCCTCAAAGACATACTACTATTTAGTTCAAAATTGTACTACATAATTTCTTTAGTGCATTTTTATATGCGTGGTAATATTGTAAATGACATAAACATTTTTATAGTTTCCCGGAATTTTGATTTCCCCCCGTTTATTAAAGAATGTAAAGTCACTGTATGGAAATGTTGAAATAAAGCCCTTTTTTTAATATTATGATTGAAGTATTTAATAAAAATTTCATAAAAAGAAATTGGTTTGTTTCAATTGAGATCCCGTAGTTAATATTTCGAAAATGTAAGATTTTTACTTTTTGGTGACTTTGAAAGTGGTGTAAGTCCTTTTGAAATCATTAAAAGTATAAATTTTTGTTAATCTCATTTAAAAAATGATTACATTGTAAATTTAAATCAATTTAATATTTAAAAATGCAAAACTAGTGTAATAACATATATCCATATTTTTCAAACTATCCAAGTGCAAAACCTTAAATATCTCCTTATAAAATAAAATACACTTACACCACTTTCAATGGAAACGGCTCATATACGACAGTGAAATTTACAGATCACATAAAAGTTCTTAAAAGTCAGCTGTAATGATTCTAGGCTTCATGTTATCACGTTTAAGGAATGTGAAAATAAAATAAAAATTTCACATTGCTTATTGATAAATCTTCGTTTTATTTCGAGTTTACATCGCAACATATTTTTTACAGACTTGGAAACAAACTACTGAATAACTGATGGACAGATTTTGTCCAAAATTCTCGTAAGCTAAAACAACTTTTGAAACAATTCTTAATAGTTTAATATATAAGCATAGGACAACTATAAAGTTTTCCAATATTCAATTCTAGGAAACAGCTCTTATTAGAAGTTTCAAGAATGAAAATTTTATTCTTCGCAACATTCAGTGCAATTTTCTTCTTTTATATGAAGTTTATCAATAAATAAATGCTTGAATGAGCAATACTAAATTTTTTTCAATTTCTTTTTTCCCTCCCTTTTACCTTTTTATATTACATGTTGCATGCAATTTAAGCATGAACCCTATTTTTTCTTAAACTTTCACAATTTTTTGCAGTAATATTTTTCCTACTTCTTTCTCTACCATTTAAAATCATCTTGAAATTTTATTTCGGGCAGTTTACACATTGATTATGAAAATACGCATTCACTGTACAGATGGTGCGTTATGAAATTGAATTAAGAAGTTATCTGATGAATCATAATTAAAATATTATTCAGCTTAACGTTATCAATACTCTGACATTTTCCTAGACTTAAATTACAACCCGAAAAAAACTGAAAAGCATTAATGCATGCTTTAGAGAATAATTCATGTGCTAATTTAATGGCAAAAGAAACATAACCTGTACTTTTATGGTCAGTCAGTAATAAATAACAAAAACCGCATTTTACAAACACTATAATTGTACTTTTTTCTTCATACCACCTCTACAACTAATTATAACCATGACTTATGACAAACATTTTTACATTCCAATTATTTGGTAGGAGTTTGTAGGTATAGGTTCATAAATAAAAGTTGCATAGACCTATACCAAATTATATGCAATATTTAATACGTAAGCTTAAATTTTGTTGCAATATATGACTTTATATAGATAAAACCTTTTATTTGTATTCATAAAACCGTCTCACTACCGGAACGTTTCAGAAACATAATTTTTCTCAAATATTTTTATTCTTATTATATGCCCGAAGCTTTAACAAAATGTTTACTCGTCTTTGAATAACATTTTAAATATTAGTATTTCGTTCAAGAATATGTTAATTTTATAAAAATAACCCATTACTAAATCTTCGTTATTTTATTTCATGGCGTTCTAAAGCAATTTAAAATAAGCGAAAGTTAAGATTGATAAGAATAAAGGAGACTCTCTATATAGTAGAAAATTACTACCTCAAGGCAATTCCAAGAGAAAGGAGAGAGAAATCTTTGTTGTTTTTTTATTCTTATTAGCGATACAGCAAACAAAATATTACGCACATTAAATTAAATAAAGTTAATGAGATTTAGAGTAAATGAAAAATATTTAATGATCTAAACTAAATACGGTTTGAAATAATTAAGAAGCAGAATTTTGTCCAATAAAGTGCAAAAGGATTCAATTCGCAATGCTTCAAGTTTTCATTAAAAGTCTAAATCAACGTAAAGTTTTTAAAATTATTAATGCCTCTAGTCTTAGTTTCAAAATATAAGTTTTAATGTGTAATGTGTTTCTAAATAAATAATTTCTAAGATGCATTCCTGATTCCAAAGTCCATAATATTTTCTTTTCATTTCATTGTACATATTATTTCTAGCTCTTTAATTTTTGAATTATGTAATTTAAATATTTACCAATCCTTGAAAATGTTCAAAATCCTCCATTTTTGTTCACTTTTTTTCAAGAGACTTAGTCAAAAGATATGTAGACAAACCTTTATTGCAGCAAAAAATTTAAAAGATATTTAAATCAAAATACTGCACTTTTTTCTCAATAGCAGATTCCTTTAGAGCTATTCCAAAATAATATTACGCTTTTTTTCAAGTTATGTAATTCTGAATGAATAAAAAAAATCATTAAATAATGTCCATTTATCACACAGTTAAATAAAAATTATTTTAGAATTTAAAAAAAAAAAAAATTACTCCTTATATTAGAATGATACTTCTTAAATCCTAAAATTAAGATTTAATTTTTTCTAGATGAGGGTGATGAAAATAAATATGAAAGTATTAGAAGTGTTTTAACTTACAACTCCTAAACAAATTTTGACAAATTCAAACATACTATAAGAAAAGGTTTTAAAATAAAAAAAACTTAAAAGGAAAACTCTTAGCGCAGGAAATAACTAATGGTTTAGTAATTTATGTTATAAAATATGAAAAAAATATATACAGAATATAATGTGAGATAATTTTTATTTCCAAAATAGTGAAAAATATTTACACATATTTTATATTAAAATAGTTTTATAAATGCAACAAATATACTGTACAGAACAGGAAAAATCTATTTCTTTCTTCCCTCTAAAATTATTAACCACGGTTAAATTGTTTAAAAAAAATTTCTCATTCTAAACGGAAAATTTTTTGGTATTGCCAGCTTTAAAGCAGAACATGGACTTCTTAGCACTTTATTTCATATTTTATTGAATATTTTATTTCTCGACATTACAAAAGTGGCATAATATATGTAAAATTCTATTCCGTTTAAATTGATGATTACCTAAGAAACAAACAGAATTTGGAGACTTGTAAACAATAAAAAAAAATTAAAGCTAAAAAAAATTATTTTTAACTCAATTGTTGAAATCACAAATGAAATCATATATCTTTTCAAACAAATCGGAAATCTGATAATTTAATAGAATAAAAGCTGTACTTAAATTAATAAAAATGATTTGGGTGTACATTTTTGCTAAGTTCATATACAGGCAATACAGGGTGTTTCGAAACTCATGGGCAAAAGTTCAAGGGGTGATAGAAAACATCTAAACAAGTAACTTATGCATGAGCATAGGTGGGAAGCCAGCGATGAAACTTTAGACGACGCTGTATTAGAAAACATAGAGCACGAGTTTTCTTACACACCGTTATTTCTACCGTGGATTTCAGGATTACTATACATCGCCCTGCCTCCTGAAATCCATGGTAGAAATGACGATGCGTTAAGAAAGCATGCACTTTATACTTTCCCTTAGAGCGCCGTTTAGCGGATCACCGCATGTTCTCCACCTATGTATTGTATGGTAAATAATTCAATATAAAAACCAACGTTTTTAAGAACAACTTTTTTATATGGTGGCAAAGTTTATTAAAGAAAATTATTGAAATATTGGTTAAAACTGTTAGTTATTTTTAACTTTAAAATTTACTTAAAAAGAGACATTTGTGAGCGTATTAAAAAATTCATAATACTCATAAAATCAAAACATGCATTTGAAAGTTTGTAAGTCATTCAATTAAAAAAAAAAATGGGAACCAGAATTCAGAAAAAATTATTGTGATAAGACATGGCCCTAAATATTGGAATCATTCTTTCTTGCGAATGATTACTGACTGAAAGTCAGCAACCCTTACTATCTCCCCTTTGTTAGTTTTACGATACCTCATGTGGCGTGGGGGGTGCCCGGTGTTCCCAGAGGGGGAAAGAAATTTTTTCCTCAATCCTAAAAGCGCCGAGAGGAAAGAATATTTTGACTTATTAAAATTATTGAAATATTAGTTAAAACTTGTCGCAAACGTCTAAATATTGCATTGTTAGGCGAGTACGAACGATTCCCAAAATTTCAAAGCTCTAGCTTGATGGGAAGTTGGTTAAATTAACGATCGAAAATTTGATGTCACACACACTCACACACCAAGTGAAATTCAGAAAAACGTTTTAAAATTGCTTGTTTAAGTGTTTTCTATTATATTTCACGAAATATCAATTGCTTGTTTAAGTGTTTTCTATTGTATTTCACGAAATATTAATTGCTTGTTTAAATTAAATTTTTGTTTGTGAGTTTCGAAACACCCTGTATTTCCTAATCACCTCCGTGTTGTAAAATAATTGTCCTTGATTATTTATATTTCAAACCCATGGGATTTACCGTCTTTGGTGAACACTGGTAATGCCCACTGAGATACCCTAGCGATCCTCCTCTATTTTTTACCCTTCTTATCAACTATTTTTTAACTTTTTCCCCATTTTTTTCAAATGTTTAGACCACAATTTTACCTTGCTTGATCTGGTTCTTGCGCCATTAAACATTACCATCACATTAAACATTATTTGTTTCAAACACTGTTATTCTAAGTTTCCAAAATGAAAATTTTTTTCTAATGGTTTGTACCAAATTTTATTTCATTGATTTTCAGTTTTCTTAAGATTTAACGAGAACGTCAGAAATGGCAAAGTTACAAAACAATGATTACTTATTTTCGTTCACATCATGCTTTCAGACAATTATTACATCAAAAAAATAATATAAAACATTTGCAGAAAATTAATGTACACAAACACATATTATGCAAACACGCAATGGAAATGAAACATCTGTTTTCATTATTATTTCTGAGTTTTAATGTATCATTTTAATGAATCCCTTAAAATACCCTGCTGTAATTATGTCTAATGATGCTTGTAAAAATGGTTAATGCTTCTCTTCTTTCTAAAAGAGTCTTATCATCGTTTTGGTATTTGGAATAAATGAATAATTCTTTTTATTATCGTAGATTTAATCTGCGCTCATTTCTTTGTTTTGTGATAACGTTTTACTGTTGAAACAATTTTGTATCGTTTTGTGTTTTGAGTATTGTATATTGTGGAAGAAAAAAAATTTTTAGAATAAAGTTACTAATTACACTCTTATATCTTTGTGATTTCTAAAATAAATATGAATAAATAACTTAATCATTATATGGAAATTAATTTAAACATTAATTTTTTTTTTCTTTAATACCATCATATTTAGTAAAAATTTCATTAAATTTACGTAAAATGTATGTCTCAAAAAGATTTTATAACTATAAAAAGTGTACATGAAAATATCATTGTGCGTTTGTCCATCATTATTTGGCTCGTGTGCCATACCTCAGTCTAATATATTAATCAAAAACTACTAAACTCTAATTGAAGACACATTAGCATAAAACAGGTTATTTATTATATAAGTGGAATATCTAAAGTGGCTCTCTCTAGAAGCTCAACCAACAAACTATCTTAATTTATGATTTAAATGAGAAATCTATCTTACCAGTCCACTAGTTCTAAATTACATGATTTTCTTCGATAGTAACTAAGTAGATTAATACTGTTGTTGGAATTTTCTTCAATTCACAAAACTAACAGACATAATCTCAATAATAATTCTCTAACCGCAAATCCTTATCTTCTATTTCCTTTCATTTTCGATTACTTGCATATTCTTTATATATCATTTCTCTTCATTTCTATCTCCATCTAATTTACCTAATCACGTTTCATTTTGGTTGGGAATAAATAATAATTTGATGCAATTCAACTCGATAAGAGTTCCCGGGGTTAGAGAAAAAGATTCGTTAAGAGACCTACGTCACACCTTTAAAGTCAAAAGACTATACATTTCAGCTCCATCATTTGCAATTCTCATATTAAGAAAATTTGGTTACCCTTACTGTAAATTCGATACTTCCTAAAATACTTACATTGAAAATTTATTTATTTTTTTTTATATTTTAGTGGAAATGAAGTTTCTAAGTAACCTTAAAGATAAAATTTTCTTTCTTTTCTTTTTCTTTTTTTTTTTTTTTACATTTTTTCGTCAAAGAGAAGAATTCTGCTTCTTCTGCAATATTTAGAAGTTTATTGCAGAAGAAGCACTAAATACATGCAAATAAGTCACGATATTATTTAAGTAGTAGAATTAATTTCATTTCTTTATAGAGACACGACAAAAATAAGATTTGGAATTTTAAAACAATGCAACATTCGAATAAGTGTCTTAAATTTTATTACGAGGGATGTTCCAAAAGTAAGTTTCGTCATTTTTTTAAAGAACGGATGGAATACCAGGTGAAACAAACAACCTTGCTGGTTCATTGACGGAAATAGCGTCAGTGAAGTGACGCATGCGCAGAATAACGAAGACAAGAGGGTAGCAGCAGACCAGCGTGCCCGAGATGTGGTTGACAACGTGGTCGGCAGTTGAAGTGCATGCTGTTATCCAGTATGAATGGACACATGGGACTAGTTATTCATGAACACCTAAAGACTGTGTTTTATGAACAGATCATGTCTCGTCAAAATGGTTGGACGCTGGTGATGCATGATCAGTGAAAGAAGGTACAGTATGGAGGATGAATATCAAAAACAAGTCCCTCCACATCCACAAATGAAAACAACTCTACTAAAATACAGGACATGGTGTTTGCGGATAGGTGCATAATGGCATCAGATTTTGCGTCATAAAAAATGTTCGAAAGTATAACAATTCTAAAAATATTGCTCTGAATTAAGAAATTTTTTGATATTCCAAATAAAATACTCTTTCAAGCATTACGAAATAAAGCTTTTTTTATACACTGAGATGTGACGAAATTATGTTCAGAAAGAAATATTTTATATATTATAAACCAAAGATATATTTATAAACCAAAAAAACATATGTAAAATGCTTAATTGCTTATTGACTATTTTTTCACACAATTGCTAAAATATAGCATACTTTTTTGAAAACTTAAGGAAAATAGTCCACAGATAAAATGTTAACAGAATAATTAAAGCCCTTTCCTTCAATCGAAATTATTCTAAATACTTTTAGAGTTACTAAAATACATCTCGTGAAGCTAGAATTCAAAGTTTCAGATTTCAGGTAAAAAAATGCGGTTGGGAAACTCTTCTGTGTTACATTTTCATATAAAAAAATCGTATCTCTGGCTTAAAAGAATGCTCTCTCCTCCCCCTCTCCAAAAAAAGATATATTTTAGCTTCCTTTTTTTTAAATTTAAGTTCCTCAGTACTGTAATTATTTTAATTTCAGCTTATTTTAATTTCCCTTTGTTCATAAAATTTCATTTTCATGTAGGTTTAACCCACATATCTTTTTATTTCATCATAAATATATATCTGTTCTTTTTACGCAACTGGATTGAATTTGTTTTATGCTCATTACGCGAGCATCTGAACAGAATCATTGCCTCTATATATTTTGTTATTCATTGCAGCTGCAAATAATCTTTAGGCTTTTATAACTTTAAACAATAGTTGAGCCGTTGATTCAATGATCTCTTAACTATGCATACATATGTGCGTCCTCAGCAGTAGAATCGTCAAAACGAGAGTGAGCAAGATAAACTAAAAAGAGTTATTTATTACTTACTTCTCAAATAAAAAAATACACTAGTTACATTGAAATTGATTACATTTATCAAATCATACATGACTTCACGAATTTTTAGTTTTAAAGATTTTATAATAAATTCACAGAGTTAAATGTATTCGTTTTGATGTTATTTACTTAAATAATGTCAAGAAAATATAATTTTAAGTTCGATTATAGTTTGCATTTCAGCTTTTTTATTTTTAATATTATTTTTTTTTTTTGAAACTTTAAATTATATCATCCTCAAACGATGCTCTCTTTTTACTATAAACAAACACATTCTCGCATAATTCTCATGAGAAAGGTATTTTAAACACATTATTGTGATTTTGTTGTATCAACGTGTTTTTAAGTAAATACCATTTCGATATCGAAAAAAATGAGTGAAGTTTTTTCTACTATTTTATTTTTACAAGAAAGCATGTGAAAATAAGCATAGAGATTCGTTAATTTTCTGATGAATAATGTGCCTTAATCTACATTTTAAAATTAATTATCTCCACTATTAACCCGCTTATCATACCGTACAACCAGCTTTTGGATCAAATCTGCATCCGTATGAGCTAATCAATGCACCATGGCCGTTTTGACATCCTAATCATCGACATAGCGCTGATCTAATGCTTTTTCAAGTAAAGGAAGAAGTGGTAATCACTGTGAGCCAGATCAGGAATATACTGAGGATGATCAAGTTGCTTCAAGCCACATGTGAGATGAAATCTTGGGTTCGACGAGCATCGGGTGGACACCCATTGTCATTCAGCAAAACAAGCCCTTTACTGATCAAACCACTTCCTTTTGTTTTGGATTGCACTCCGCAATTTAGTTAAGATGTCCCAATACATCTTAAAATTAATTGTGCCACTCTAGGCAAAAACAAATTCATAAAAAATACCCCCAAGGAACCCTAAAACATAGTGCATGGGATTTTTCATGCTGAAATTGTTTGTTTTATCTTCACTTTTTTAGGTAATGTTAAATGCCTCTATTCCCATCTTCAAGTGCTTTAATCTGTTTTAATACCATTCCATCACTCATAGTACTTTCTTCATGCCCTTCATTAATCTGCTGACGAATTCCGTCGGCTTTCATGTCTTTTGGATTCAGAAAATGAATCGCAGGGCTAATTTTACAATCGGTGGCATTTTCAGTTGCATAGGCATTTTGAATGCTCATAAACAGGCTTAAACACGAATTGATATTTCCGTGCTGGCATCTGTGACTAATCAACAGATAAGGGTACTCAGTGTACTTGCGTGGAATGGCAACAGTAGAGATGCAGCTTATATATTTAATAACAGTACTTACTTAAAAACCTCTTGCTAAAATGATTCCTCTTTTTCTATTCTCTTTCCTTTTTATGATTGAACTATTTGGTTGCTTAAATATAAGCACCGAATCGATGGCTGAACAATAATAAATTAACAATTTATTTTTTATCTAGTTTCAAAAAAAAAACTTGCATGGCTAATTAATTAATAAATCACTTCTATAATTATTACAGGACATTAACAACAATCACTATTAGTGCAAGACTTTATTAACAATTACTATTATTAACAATCGCTATTATCACTGGACATTATTAGCAATCACTATTATTAGAGGACATTATTAACAGTCGCTATTATAAAAAGACATTATTAAGGTAACGAAATTATCTATCAGTAATTTCTTCTTAGCCCCACAAAAGAAACTAAATATATAACTCGTAAAGTTCCAGCAAATTCTATCGGATATTTTTCGGAGAAAAGTCCCCAGCATTCATGAGAGCGACTCTCCAGAAATCTGTCTACGAACTGAATCGCTCTTTTTATTCAACTAAAGTATTTACAGTTCTCAACTTAAGAGGAATAACAAAAGAAATCATCTACTTTAGGTGAACATATTATACTAATTATAAATATGCTATTTAAGACACAAGTGTGTTGCAACTATTAATCTAAATCTAAAGATAATTCAGTCTCAATTTTTCATTATCAACGGGGGGGGGGTGTGTATCAGAATTTCGTGCGCTTCACAGCCGGTAATGTTTGAGTCAGATAATGAATTCGAATCTTGTTGCAGAGAAAGACTATCTTTCTGAATAAGAAACTTATTGCACATGAAACTGAACCGAGTCTGAAAATTCTGTCTTGGAATGGTATGGAATTCAGAAGAGGGATGTATTCCAACTCAGATGTTGTTCTCATTTGATCAGTGTGCAAAATTACAATGTCTGTTGTGCAAGCCCTCTTAAAATTCTACAGAGAAGTCAATTCAGAGCAATCAATCAACTCACAAAATACCGATCCTTCATAAGGACCCAAAGTATTCAAACGGAATGTCAAGTCTCTCTCTCTCCCTAATGTAACGTCTATGTATTATTTAACAGAAAAACAAATTAACTGTCTGAAAGTATCTTTACAAGAGCTCATTCACTAAAGCAGATACGGGTATTTTCATTACATAAAAACTCAATGGAATTTTTCCGTTGGAATTTTTCATTTTAAGTAGATTATCAATATATATTCATTTCTCTTTCATTAAGCTTAACTACTTAAAATACAAAGCCTAGTTCAAATTTTACAACTGACTAAAAAAAGTTAAGAATATAACTCCTTTTTTCCAATTAACTCTCTTCTCGATATAAGCATACTTTTTTGTTTCAACTTTTCCCCAAAACTAAATCTCAGTTATTTGTAAAAATATATTTCTAAAAAGGCTAATGGAAGTGCGATAACTTCTTAATTAGATAGAGCTCCTTTTTTTTTTCTTTTCAGAAATTACCGAGCGATAAATTGGGGAACCGATTTTATCCTTTGCTATACTTCCGATAAGGACAATGGACCTTCTCTTACTTTTTCACCAAAGCACCCTTAAATAACTTTTTGAAAGAATTTCAGGCTTTCATTACAGAACAGTTTTGACGTTAAGTTCAACGGTCTGGACATCAAGAGATAATGGAAAATGTCCAATCCTGTGCACTTACCTTTAATGAATGTCCTTGGATACAATGTATAAGAGTAACTTGACAACCGGTGAAAAGTGAAATATTTGGATCTGGTTTCTCCAGTATACAGTCATATATTTTCGTGACACTTTACAATTAACATTTCATTAACATCGTTTTAGAATAATAAAGCCACGACCATAATTATATAATTATATTTTGAAATAGTTCCGTAAATGAAGTTGTATACTACGCTTACAAAGGTAAAAAAAAGTTTCTTTAGGTCAGTTCACATTGCATTCTTATTTTGGACTATGTTTAGAGTACATGTGTTAGGTATTTAATTTCAATATAAAGCGGCATACACATTAAAGTTTAAATACAGAGTTAAATTCGAATTTAAAGAATTTCTCTTGAAAACATATATTTTTAAAATTTTAAATATTTTAGGAATGAATTATCTATTGGAACAATAAAACGTAAAAACTAATATTTTCCAGATTTTGATACAAAATTATGAACTAAGGTAATAAAAAAAGCTAAGGCACAAATATCAAGTTTTGCTTTCTGTGAAAAAAAATAATAAATTTTATAGAATTTATGATAGTACCACATTTTTTTCTATTCACTCAAAAACTCTTGATATTCATTAATTTGTACATTGAAAGAACAAATATTAGGTTTCTGGATCTATATTAAGACGATTCGTCTCAATAATTTCCTTCTGCTTGAAAACAGAATAATTATTTTCCAATACTAAGGAAAACAGTTGAAAGCTCCATGTATTCAATTTAAAACTTAAACCAAGGTTAAGAATAGACCTGAGTTAAATGGATTTAATTCAATTTTCATTTCAATGTTAAATCAGACTTTCAAGGTTGTTTGTGTTAATAATATTATTACCCTGTTGTATATTATAATATGGTCTTATGTAGTGAAAGGTCTCATGAATAATTTAATAATTCACTGAAATTCATCTTTCATTTTAAAGCATTCAAGGAGATCCGCATGTTACATGAAAGCAATGTGAGATCAATTCGTAGAGGGGGGAAGAGTTCGGGTACCCTCCAGCTCTTTATAAAATTAAATTAATAAAAGAACATTCAGTAATAAAAAAAATTCACGGTTGTTTAATATTACTGAGGAAGGAGGAGTCACAAACTTATCCTTACTGTGTGTGTTCAACTTACACAGATTTAAAATTAAGTTTGGCGTGCATAAAAATTGGTATCGAATTTCGAACTAAAAAGCTTCATTGAGGTGAAAATCAAGTAGAAGAGGTTTCTACTATATATATTCAAAAATATAAAAATGGACACGCATAAAAGTATTAAACTAAAGCACATTGATAGGTTACCGTGGTAATAACGATTTGAAGTGCTGGTGGGCTAGAACTGGTTTCCACTGGTTTTGTTTACTTCTCATACAATTTATTATCTAATAAATCCTTAGACAAGACACTGTTTATAATTTTTAATTACTTAGCATTTCATTATTCTTATATTTTCATAAGAGATTTCATATTTTAAAATTTTAATTGTCGAAAAATTCCTCTTTCCTTCTTAAGAGGGAGCATTAAAAAGCTAAAACTATCGTTGAATGCTCCCAAAAAATTAATTTTCATTTATTTAACTATACCTATATCTATAATGCTCTTTATGAAAATATCTCAGAATTAGAATGTGAACTTCCTTGTTACAAAACATCTAGAATTTTTTCAGATATTCCTTCTTTTCTGAACTTTCTCAATTTTGTTTGTGATGCGATGTGATACTTTACTAGCATCGCCCTGAGAAGCAATACGAGGGCCAAATCGTATAATCTAAATCAGGTGTCGCAACTTATGACACACGTGCCAGATTTGGCATGCGGTACAATTCTCAAATGCACTCTTCAAAGTTATCTGATAAAAGATAAATCTATTTGTCTTTCTCCTCTCTGAACCCTCGCTTTTTGCGTCTCATACATTTTCTCTCTTTTAGTTCGATTAATCGGACCGATGTACGAGTATCGAGTATGATTTCAGTCGAAAAAAGAATTTAGTTTGATACACGCCGTGTGCTATGGTTACTTATAACTTAATCACACTTAGTTTTATTGTGAAAACTTGTATTTAATCTGTTTAATGTTGTGACAGTTCATACATACATATTTAATCAAATGACCACTAAAAAAATAAAGCTTAATGTTCGCGGTTTTCAAGATTCTTGAACGAATGAACATGAATTCGTACTGTATGTGTGTTATATCGAGAAAGCGTCGTATGACGCACGTCAAGCGTACAAAGACACTTTCAAACTGAACATAGTCTACATTTAAGAAAGCCTATGAGAAATGTGAAATTATAAAAAGAGCTGTTACAAGATATAAAAAACAAGTTACATTTAATTTTGTCAAACAACTGGAACCAAATCTAAAGCGACCAAATGCAGTTTCGTAATTGCTAATTGTCTTGCTAGACAATGATAGATAATGTATAAAGGACACACTTGTAAAAAGTATTGAAACATAGTTCGGCTATTTTCCAAATCTACAAACAATACTATCCTGAATTCAAGAAATATTGACTTCAGCGCGAACTATTGAATGACGAATAACTCAAATGACAGAAAATGAAGCAACAAAACAGAATTCTGAAACTTACATTCGACGTTGCTCTTGATGAAAGTTCCGATAAGAATGATGTTTCGCGCCTTGCAGTATTTGCACGATATTGAGATAAAGATCGAGTTCATGAAGAATTTTGGCAGCTTGATTTCTCTGTCTGGTACAACTAAGGGACAGGATATTCTTTCTTCATTTATAAATTATTTTGAAAGTAAGAACATTAATATTCATAAATATTTTGTGTAACTACTGATGGCGCTCCTGAAATAGTTGTCAAAGAAAGATGATTTGTTAAACTTCTTGATCACATTGGACAAAGTATAGAGTTTCCGCTGCATAATACTCCAGGAAAGTTTAGCTGCCAAAACTTCGTCATAGCGCTTAATTTCTGTAATGAACACTGTTGTTAAAATAGTGAATTCCATAGTGTCTCGTTCTTCATTGGTGCACAGGCAATTTAAATCTCTTTTAGCAGGAATGGGAAGTGAACATGTGAATCTCCCCTTATACAGCTCTGTCCGTTGGCATAGTTGAGGTAATATCTTGAATAATTTCGTGTCTTGTATAGAACACATTAAAGTTCTTCTGAATGAGAAGGAACCTCATTTCTCCGAATTGAACGGTAAAAAATGATTACGCAAATTAATGTTTCTGACTGATATAACTAAACATCTCAATGAACTGAACTCAGGATTACAAAGAAAGGGCCAAACAGTGCTTAAACATTTTGAGTATTGGAAAGATTTTGCAGCAAAATTAAATATATTTTCTCATAATATTAATTCTAGTACCTACAAATGCTTCTCAAATGTTAAAGTGCCTGAAAATACATCGACCATAGTCGAAGATGAATTACAGACCTACGTTGAAAGGAGTTTTCCAAAAGATGCAAAAACTTTGAAGCCTGTATGCCTAAATTTTCCTTTCTAGTAAAACCAGATTTAATAGACCCATTAATAATCCCATTCGATTTATCAATTTTTGATCGTATGGAAGTTGATAATTTTGAAAGGGAACTTATTAAAATAACATCTTCAGAAATATGAAAAGTAAAATTTACGGAATCACGAAAAACTCCGGAAGATAACTATAACGATAAAACCACAATTATCTTAAATTGCTCGATTTCATTGCCGGAGAGTCGTTCTACATATTTTTGTGATCAAATCTTTTCTCATATTAAAGTATTTTGAGTCCACAAAGAAGTAGTTTAACAACTCAACATCCAGAATCATGTGTAAAATTGAAAATGATAAATTATACCCCTGATTTTAAAATATTAGGTAGAGAGGTACAGAAACAAGGTTCGCATTAAAAGTTTAAATTTTTATTTAGCTATATTGACTATTAGATATAATACTTGTATACTTTATGCTGCTTATTTTAAAATTAATCTCTTTAAGTAATGCATATTAATTTATAATAAAACTCTAAATCTATATTATTAAGACCTTTATTCCCTAACTCTGCATGCGTTGCTACGGGAATCCAATTGTTTCAGATATTCCCTACTGTGCAGCACCTTGAATCATATTGGTTGATTAGTTTGGCACACCACAACTACAAGGTTGCCGACCCCTGATCTAAACGTATTGAATATACTAGGAGTTTCCTTCTAAAGATAACACTTTTAAAGTTCATAAGACCTTTATTTATATAACTATTTATTCATGCTTTTTTTATTTCACTTATCTCATTATCCACTAAAAATATTTTTAATGATTTCAAAATAATGTTTTCTCTTTTCAGAAAATAATGATTTGTGAAAATTAAGCAATTCCTTTTGCTAAATTAATTTTGGAAATATGTATTCATCAATTTCTTTATATTTCTATAGAAATAGTTCTCAAAAATTTTGTTTCAAAGGAAAGCATTTACAGTTTAAATACTTTTATACATACTTCTAATGTTTCTGAATTTTCTATTGAAAGAAAAGTAAATCTCTGATTAAGGCTATTATTCTTAAAATTTCTGAAGTAATTTTTGTTGGTCAGAAGCACAGTGAACCTTATGTTATACTTGTCTAGGGAAATGGCAGTGTAATTATTCAAAACATTACTCTTAATACCTTTATTAGTTAAAATTCTGTTATTTTTATGTAGATAGAATAACAAAATTTAGTTACCATTATAGGGAATATATTTCTTAAGATACATAAGAAAAAAGTTATCTTACTTGATTGCTCTGTATTCAATTAAAGTTTAATAATAATGACACTTGCTCAATATTACCCACACTTACGGAAAGTATGTGTATTACTGTTTAATATTATAATTTTAAATAAGAAAACTGTTGCCAAATATTTGTCAAGAAAACAGTTCCATGCACTAGAGAAATCAATTTGTAATAAATCCGGAGGGAACAAAACAATGACACACCCGATTTACAAATCCGTCAGTTCAACTTTGAGTATCAACAAATAAAAGCTATTATTTCAGGTAATGAAGAAAAATGTATTTAAAAATCAATTTTTAAAAGTAAAAAAGCGATTGAACTACAATTTAATATGCAAAAGGACTTCCTTGTTCATTCACTTCTTAGATTTTTCGTTTTCTGTGATTGAATGAAATTTATATTTACGTCCCCTTATTGTCCACCATTTCGCATTTGAAATAAAATACTTTTAAATAAAAGTATGTGAAAGTATATTCCTTTAAGCGTGAAAACCAGAAGTAAAAAAATGGGATTAGATTTAAAGAATAAGTACTACTCGTACACTCTTCGAATAATCTTATCAAAAAGGTTTCTAATACATTTAACATCTGTTCTGTATCTAATTATATTAATTTATTCTTAAAATTTAAGGATAACTCGAGAACAAAATTTGTCATTCCTGTATAAAATGGGTGTAATGTATAATATAAGTAACTTAAAATATTGACAAACCCAATAACTCTGACATATTTACAACACACACATACATACATGCATATATATATATATATATATATATATATATATATATAAAGGGTAATTAATATCTTAGCTTATATTTATTATTATCTTCTGGTTTTCATTTAGTTCTAACACTAATTAGGAGATAACGTTCTAGACGTTTAGCCATTACAACCTTTACAGTATTAGTTATAATATATATTCCATTTTTTTTTTCCTTCAATTTTTAGATTGTTTTTAATTTTTCAATTTTTTTTTATATAATCTTTTTATAATTTTAATGAATTTCATATTATTTTCTGTTTATTTTACTTCATTAACTTTGCATTTTTATTTATTTTTCTTTATTTGCAATGATTTACTGGTATATTTATATGGTTTGGTATATATGATTTTTATTCAAAATAGAGTAATAACGATTTCTTCTTCAATGCTTATTTTTAATTTTGAGAGATATATTAGCCTGCTAGTTAGACGGATTTATCATGCCTGAGTTTCTTCTGTTGGGATCATATGAAGTTATCGATACACGAGACCCTTGCTGAATCGATTGAAAACCTAATCGCTCTTATCTTTGTAGTGGCCGGGGAGTTCCGAGACTCTCAAGGAATCTTAAAGAATTTTTTATATTCGCCAATGTGAAGCCTCTGTGAGTGCTCATGATCGAAATTTCGAACATCGATCGAAATTCCGAATAATCTTTTTGTGCCTCACACCACTCCTGCAAGTTTATCGTACTAGTAATGAATCACCCTGTATGTATATATATATACTGCTTGCCATTAAAATTGCAACACCATGATGAAAATCAAGTACAAAAAAGATATTTATTGTACGTAAACAGTACGGCATGAAGATAAAATGAACCTTGCTGAAGGAATGGGACAGAATGCCGCACTTCTCAACTGCCTCCTGTCGAGTATGCCATGCCTGTCTGGTTGTGCGAAGAGACCATACCCCATATTAAACTCATTTTCTGTTCGGTATTACAACGAGGATTTGGGACATCCCTGCATTAAGAGCTTTACTGATAATCATTGAAAGATAAATGACTTTTGAAAGATGCATCTCTTTTGTTGTTATTTTGTTTTGTTGTTTTGTTGTTATATTATTTGTTCTCGTACATTCATAGTGATATTCATTAAGATCTGTCAACAAATTTCATTAAATCTAATGTGTGAGTGTTAAAAATTTTTCTCTTTATTTTGCTTTTGAACTATTTTGCTTTTAAGTTCTTACTTTTTTAGCATTAGTACTCTTTCTCTGATTGAGGGTATTGCGATACATTTCCTGTTTAAACTTTAAACTACCTGTTAAGAAACAAATATCCCGCTTAAGTTTCTTTTAAGCGAGAGATTTGTGTGAATTTTGTTGTTATGCATGGAGTTTGATGAAAGTCTCAGTAAACAATTTAAATCTTTTAGTTCATTGTTTAGATTGTTCTTTTTCATTTACGCGTGGTACACACTCAAAGAGAGATTGAGCACATCTCTATTTCTTCTTTTGCATTTTTGTCTTTTTGAAACACGATTTATAAAATTTATGGAAATTCCACTTTGGTTTATTACATTTTTCTGAAGGTATTCTTCAGTACCTATAAAATATTTTACTTACAAATCTGTTAAAATCAATTCAGAATTTTAAAATGTTATATTTAATTTTCTTTAGGGTTTTTCTTTTCTTAGTTTTCCTTGTTTTTCACGTTTTGTTTTTGCACTTTCCTATGAGTTGATATTTGTCTTTTTGCCATTATTTATTAGTTTAACATTCTTTCAGGTACATCGATATCCTTCTTTAATGTTTTGTTGTGCCTTTTTTCTTTTTCTTTTTCTACGATTTTGGCAAATAAAAAAAATTATTAGCTTTTTATATATATATATATATATATTTCTATAATCTAAAAAAAATTATTTGTATTTTCTTTATATTTTTCAATACTTTTCTTAATTAATATTTACTCCTTTTTATTTATTATTTTTAATATATATATATATATATATATATATATATATATATATATATACAGTGGTGGCCAAAATTGTGGACACTTTTGGAAATTTTTATTTTTTTAACTTTGTATGCTCATAGAAAATGTTAAGTTTTACAAAATGCAAAGTCGTATATATCATTTTAAAGGTAATTTAATACTGAATTCAATTCAAAAAACGAAACTCAAATACTTTTAACATAAAAAAGTTAAGTTGCAATAATTATTGACATACATTAGATACTGATGATTGCCGTGAGTTATCATTACTTAGTAGGGTATCTTTTATTTTTTATTACAACTTCACATCGATGTTTTATTGCGCTGACAATAATTTTAAGCTTTTCCTTCGTTATAACATGATGCCAGGAAACGATTATAGCTTCAATTAGTTCCCTTTTATTTGATGAGTGCCTCATTAGGATAGAGTTTTCAAACAGTGCTGCAAGTTTTCGATAGGATAAAAGTCAGGACTGTTTATTGGCCAGGACCAGTACCATCTACTGATATGCATGACCAAATCGTAACGCTAAGTGGGTTCTTCACAGTTGCCTGAATGCAGTCAGAATGTATCTCTTCTCCTGTTCTACGTCTTACATATTTTCGCCCATCACTACCGAATAACGATTCTTAGTTTTATCGTTCCATATAACTTGTGGCCACTGATCATCTGTCCAATTAATGTATTCTTTTGCCCTCAGTAGTCTTTTTCTTCTATGCAGCAAATTGAGATAAGGCTTTTTTCGTGGAATTCTACCTCTTAGTCTAACATCTGTTAATCTTTTCTTGATTGTTCTTGAAGTTTTTTTCATGGAATTCTACCTTTTAGTTCAACATCTGTTAATCTTCTCTTGATTGTTCTTGAAACTTTTTTTCATGGAATTCTACCTCTTAGT
>BMAW01067209.1:412954-433695 GCA_019974015.1 Nephila pilipes | reverse complement strand
TCTTGATTGTTCTTGAAACTTTTTTTCATGGAATTCTACCTCTTAGTTCAACATCTGTTAATCTTCTCTTGATTGTTCTTGAAACGGAATTCTACCTCTTAATTCCAACATCTGTTAATCTTCTTGATTGTTCTTAGACAGCCAGAAACACCAACGTTATTCAGATCTCATTTCTGATGTGTATTGACACATTCTTCTATCTTGGAACAATATTTATTCTTCTGTCCTCAACAGATAGCATTTTAACCGCATTTTCCTGCTTTGTTTATTTACAGAATTCGTCTTCTGATATCAAACAAAACTTTCGACTCAGTTTGATCACTGAACCACCCACCTATCTAGCAATTTTGGTATACGAAAGACACTTTTTCGTAACACAATAATCTTACATTTTCTTTCTGGTATCAGTTTACTCTTTCATTCGATGTCGAAAGTAGCTGACAAAATATTAAAAATTAAATCCTATTTATTTTATTACTTAAGAAACAGTCTTCTTTCTACACAACAAAGCACAATAATGACTTGTTCCGATTATAAACATGATGGCAGCTTCCACTGGCATCAACACAGTTAAGAAAAGTTCATTCGAATAGTTCCCAAAGCCATTATGGATGTTATTTTATTGGTTTACAGAACAGAACAGTGATTGACTAGGAAGTAGATTCTGAGCTAACAACTGCGTTTACGCTCTTAAATTAAACTACATATAACTTTTTATATTCGAAATATTTGAATTTGTTTTGGTTTTATTGAATTCTTAAATTTTCTTCAAAATAGTGTAGATGACTTTTCATTTTATGAAACCTTAACATTTTCATAAAGCATAACAATTTTGGCCACCATCGTTTGTGCGTGTGTGTGTGTGTGTGTGTGTGTGTCCCTCTCTCTCTCTCTTTCCTGGTAAGATTTGAAAAGGAGAATCTAAGATTAATAGGCAAATTTTTCTTTCATCGCAAGGAAAAAATTTGCAATTGATTTCAAACAGTTTTTAATGTCCTTCAAATTTAATTTCAAATAATAATCCTATTCAATACGCATTGATAGTATTTAGACAATTGAAGATCAATTATTCTTGTTCTACATGTCCCTGTGTACGAAACTTTCCTCTAAATAATTAGAAATGCTATTTTTTTCTTTATAAAATGGATTATAATTCCAAGGTATCCTAGTGATTTTTTTCTATAACTTTTTTTTTTTGTAAACAGGAGAGACGCGTCCCTGGATATCCTACTGATTTTTCTCTATTTTTTACCCTTCAAACCAAATTTTTCATCCCTCTTTCCTTTTATTCTCCTACAGTTAATTCAAATGTTTGGCGCAGAATAGGCAGATTTGGTTCTTGCGTCATAAACACCAGCATTCTCTCATTCACTCTTTGTAGAATTTTCTTGGGAATCCAATCTTATTTCGATATTCTAATATTTCCGGAGTCATTTATGATTAAGGTAGAGCCTTCTGGTTTATTGAGGAATACTCTTTTAACTTATTTTCCTTCAGGTGTGTTAATATACTACTTGAAAAACCTTCACCTACCTCTGATGTATTTATTGCTTAATTTGGAGGTTGCTTTATATTATTAATGTCAATATAAGCATAATATATTTTAGAGAAATATTTGACTCTTCATTATAAAGATACTTTCATAGCCATCAAGAACTAATACAATTTGAAATAATTCTGGAGAGATAACAATAAACAGGATTAAAATTCTAGATATTGATTCTTTTAAGCTTTGCACTCTAAACTCAAAAATGTTTATCAGAGGACGGAATATGTATTTTTTACAAGTATAAATACTTCTCAAAATAAGTGAAAAGTAATTCGTTAGAATATAAGTATGTGAATAGTTAGTAACAATATAAATTACTTCCAATGTCATAAAAAATTTTTCATTTCTTATTTAGCCTCATTTTCTCTAAATGCGAGATATACTCAATCAAAACATTAAATGTCCAAATCATTTGAGATGTTTTAGACTGATTTTTCAATTAACATTACTGGAAAATTCAAAATTTGTAGTCTCTCATGTCATGACCATCGTTTACTAGTAAAAAAAACATGAAATAGTTACGGTTACATCATAAGAAAATTCAGCGTCTAATAAATATACAAGAAATGTTTGATAGAAATATGCATATTGTCATGTAAAACAGCCAAACAAAAGTATAAATGAAGACTAGAAATGTCACACTCACTTTTCAAATATAAAAAGTACTTCTCCGTATGGGTGGTGCAGAACGTTTTCTGAAACTAATTATAGAACATCTTTTCTATGGATAATTCTATACACGTACTACCCTTCATTTCGGTTGACAGATCTTTATTTGATTCATATTGAGTAGAATATATGCAATTACTTCCCTAACTCCAGAACAGTTCACTAATAATCACCTTTCACAATAAGAAATTCAATTATGCGGATGTCAGTTTGCGTTTAATAGTTTATTAGGGGAGTTACCAATCACCTAGATATTGAAATAGTCAGAAAACTTTGTTTCAGGTGCAAACCAATTCAGGAAATTAGATTTGAATTGGAACGAGAATAAATCATCATGCAGTTAATTTGGATTTAATTCCTAATCAGCTTTTTGAAAGTTTATATGTAACTATAACAAACTCGATGGATTGATACACGGATTTTTCGAAAATCATGAACAGAAATTTAAGAAGTGATAGAAAACATTGAAACGAGCAATTTTCAGCATACAATGTATAGATAGAGAGAAAGCGTTGAACCGCTAGACTGAGCTGTAATGGAAAGCATAAGGTGTGAGTTTTCTTACACATCGTCATTTCTACCTTGTATTTCAGGAGATAGGGAGATTTACAGTAATCAGGAAAGGACTCTGCCTCCTGAAATCTATGTAGAAATTACGATGTGAAAGAAAACTCGCGCATTATGCTTTCCATTACAGCGCCATCTAGCGGTTCACCTCTTGCTCTCCGTCATGCATTTTATTGAGAAAATTATTTACTTTCATGTTTCTTATCATCCCTTAAATCTTTGTCCATGGTTTTCGTAGCACCCTGTATAGCAGTAGTAAGTGTTCTTAAGAACAAAACAGTTATAATTAGGTTTTATTTTGGTGCGAAATTTCTGTCAAAGAATAAATTTACCATAAATACGCAACAAATAAATATATAACGCGTTATATATAACCAAATCTTTATTCTCTTCAATTTTTTGTACGGAAGTGTGCAGTAAATATCAAATTCCTCAGCAAAATAATTCGTTTCCACATTATGTTTGTTTGTTTTTTTATCTTGGACCACATTTTGAATTCAGTTTTCTATTAAATTATATAAATAACACAATATTATTTGATTTTAAATTATAATATTTCATGTAAGTATTTTTCTAAAAAAAATTTTTGTATGAAGTCTATTTTTACTTCATTTAAGTTGAATTCCACAGTTCGTTTGAATCCAGCCACTTACACAAAATGAGCAAAGGGGATTAAATTATTTTTCTTTAAATTTAACTGAATAATTTCTAAATTCTCGGCTTGAGAGGTAATATAAAAGGAACCTGAAATATACAGAAAAGAAGAAATGAAATTATCAACCTTAACCTCTTTTTTTCGATAGTATCTGAGAATGCTGTTATATTACAGAAGGAAAATGCAATTCACCGCCGTTTTTACTATAATTTCTTATAAACAACTTCGGGAAATGAATGCGGCCTTATTGGAAGGAATAGAATCAATAAATAGAACAAAATTATTCTAAATGAAAAGCAAGCAAAATGAAGAAAACCTCACCAACATTATTTTCGGAAAGGAAATTAAGATCACTAAAAAAATATTTTTCATATTTTTATTAATAAAATAATCCTAAGTCACATCGATAAGAAATTACTTTAATATGCACTGTAAATTTCCTTCATATGCTCTTCCAAGGAAACTTCTCTTCAAATATTTGTTTTGGCTCGAATATTAACAGTATATTACATATCTTGTTTCTAAAAAGAAAATAGCAAAATACTAAAAATATGTTCTGGTCCCAACTTTTTCAGTAAAAACTACTTTAACTTCGACCAAAAAGTAACCGAAAAGTGTACAAGTATTGAAATAAGTATTACGCATTTTCAAGGAAGATTAAACTTGTTACAAAATTTTTCCGATACATTAAATTCTTTTCGACTCTAACCATTTGCTTTTTCTATGTGAATAAAAAAAAGTAATGATAATTTCGGAAATTTACTACCAATATCATGTGGTAAATAGGATGGTTTTTCCCTTCCAGGTAAAATGATCATTTGGTTCTTCATTTTCTATTCCAGAAACCCTACTAAATTTAATTTAGAGTTAAAAAGAAAACCATGTGATGCAAGAAGACCAAGAAAAGTTTTCTGCAGTAACTAATATTTACCATTTTCATTGAATATATGTTTGCATCCTTAAATATTTCTCTGACGTGTTTCTTCAAATGGTTAGAGTAATCTATATTTAAGTATGAAATTGAGATAATTTCTTTTTCTTTTTCATTGAAATATTTGATCCTCTGTTAGATCCAGATAGCTTTAAGAAGTGATTTCCAGTCTTTCAAAGTGATTCAGTTTCACCATGAGAGTGTATGAGTAGACTGTTGAGTTTACATTTATAAACATCATTAAAATTCTTCAATAACCTTAAACTCCAAATGTGAATTTCGAAATTAAGAAATAAATTTTACAGCTAGAACTCATAGTGTACTAAAAGAGTTACAATGAAATTACTTTATCATGCTTTTGCTTCGTTTTAAATTATTTTTAGTTTAAATAAATTTCATGCTAGATCCATACCAAGACTTGGACTTAAGAAGATGACACATTGTAACATAAGTTATTCACGAAATTTCCCTTAACTAACATCTGAGGGTTCATTCTGACTTTATGTTTAAGTTTCCAACTTTTTTCCAACCAAACGAAACGGGGTTACACAAATTAAGTAAACTTTATAAGTGGAGATGAAGATGAATATATGTAATCAAATCTTATAAAAGTGACACAGAATTGAATTTGTTGAATGTAGAATTGGTTACGGTAATGGGAAGAGTGCTAGTGGGAAGTGCGCGGGAGTTTCTTGTGAGTCTACGTGATTTGTGAAGACTAAGACTCGACGACTTCTCTTATAGCTTTTTTAGAGGATTTATTCGCATCGTATTCCTGTAATTGTATTCTTTGACATAGTATAGAAGTTGTTAGTACTCGCGCAAGGAGCATCGAATTAGGGTAGAGATCATTTGCCTAGTTAGAGAATTAATAAATGCTATTTTAATGGGTAATTGACTGGATTCCTGAAGTGTTGGCTATTCACTGTTTTAATTACTTTATCTGTGCTTATACTTAAGATGAAATTTGTGATTAGATTAACATTTCAGCTGACAAATGAGTCGAGTAACATAATTACACCACAACATGAGTTGATATCTAACTCCCCAACTTCCAAGCTACACCATGTATGCAGTCTTTGAGAAAATCAATTCTAGAACCTTCGACACGATTTTTCAGTGTCACTGCCCTTAATTGATTCTTTATTAACATCGTACTCAAAAACTGCACGGCGGCTAATGGCGACGAACCTCGTAATTCTGAACCATTGTAAAGTGAAGGGGGGATATATTAAACAGCACCCCTTACTCCAAACTTCCATACCATCCTGATATTAGGATATGGAATCTCCACAGATTTAAAGCGCATAAACCCCTTTCAGGGTCTTTAGTGGCATCAAGAATCGTTGCCACGACTCACCTGAAATTTGTCTACCGCAGCCACGTCATTACCGATAAGTTTGCAACTTTAACCATTGGATTAGCATGGATTTCCAGTGAAAAATCAATTTTAGGAGAAAAAATTGTTTTTATTCTATCGCTTATATTAATGTTTGATACCACAAAATTATTTTGTATTTTCCCCTTCCATTTGATAAGTTTGTCTTAAGAGAAACTCAGTGTTAACGGTTTGATTAATTTCAGTAAAGAGTTTGAAAGCAAGAGAGATAAGTTATCACATAAAATTAGAGACATTTAATTCGTATTTTAATATATTTCATTAAAAAAAATAAAAGTTCTAATATCTTCACTGAATATATTTTCCAATTACCTAAGTAATTTTGTGTTTTGGGAGCAAATATTTTCATTACTATGTTGCTTAAGAATGTTGTTAGACATAAATGACAGCTGAAGTATTTTCAAATGAGAATTTATATTAATGTATAAATGATCCCTTGCACATAGAATAAATAAATCTAAAAATTCTGAGGATAATAACAATAATAATTATACTCGAAACTTTCCATATGAAAAATTAAAAGTGATCGATTATTCTTATAAAAATTAAGCAAAATTATTTTCCTAGAAAATGGGAATTTTTATTGAAAAATGATTCAACTTTTAAATTATTGCCCTGGTTTTTTCTCAATTATAATCAGCCAATTTTATATTCAGGCAGAACTGAAATGTTAAAAATAACATGCAATTTCTAGAAATGTTTTAGATTATTGTGGTAGATAAAGCAGTTTAAACTTTATACTATTGTTAAAGTTGAAAATCAACCGAAATTTTTCCCAGTACCTTACACATAATTATTCTGCATGAGATTTATTTTCAGCGATTTCCTTTAATTAACATATTTTATATAATATCGAAAAATAATAAAGAGTTTTTAACTTTTAAAATATTGGTAATGAGGCTTACTGTGAAACTTACTAATTTATTGAATTTTCTAATTAGAAATTAACTATATTTCCTATCGAATTTTAAACTCTTTCAAATATTTTTTTTTCTACATTCTCATCACGAGACAGGATTTTTTTTAACAAAATGAGAGAGTAGAATTCAAAATTAAAGGAAAAAACACATGAAAAAAAATCAATTTCTTAAGTCATTTCACACAAATATTTAAAATATTACTAAAAAAGTTTTTTAATTTCTTATAAGAGAAAAAGTATCATAAAAGAAAAAACTTTCAGAAAAATGCAAATACTTTCAACTAGTTTCTACCAGATGGTGCAAAGATTAGTGCAGCTAATTGCATTCTTTAAACAAAAGAATTAAAATAGTTCTTTTTTCCTTGAGTTGTTTTATTTGTAATACTTTAGACGTAAGAATAAATTTGCGCCATAAAAAGAAAGAGAATACTTGAAAATATGAGGAAAAATTCTTCTGAAAATAAGATCGATGAACGTTTCCTCGAATTTTTCTCCAAATTAAAATAAAAGATTTTAAATCGCTCTAAATAAAATTTTCAGCAACTGAAATAAATAAATTACAAAACTGCCTTTAAAAATATCTGAAGAATAACATGACTTCCCTCATTTTCAATAAATGTTATACGAAACTTCCACTAAAATTGAAACGAAATCTTGCGAAAGAAGTTTTGAACACTATAACTGAAAATGTCACGGCGCATAAAAACCGATAAGGTATACTTAACATGAAGTAAATTGATAGTCGAGATAAAAAAAAAAAATCTAATTTCATCTGAAAACTTGCATTTCACAATGAGCTTCTGTCGATGGAAATATTCCCTGGGTTTTCTCTATTGATTCTAAAAACTCCCCAATGTGACTCTGAATAAGAATAGAATGACAGTTTTTGAACAGATAGAAATAGCTCAATTTCTGAAGGAAGAGAGGGGGGGTGAAGAAACTTTTTTGTTTGTTTCTGTTTTCGTCAGTTTTTTCCCCTTCTGCTCCAAGCAAAGTGGTATGCTTGTCGTTTTGTTAGAACATCTGCCGTTTGCTTCCAAGTTTTCCCAATAATAGATGACAAAAAGAAAATTTAATGCAGTTCAATATTTTTTTTTATATTTTTACTACACGATCGATGTAAATCGTTCGGAATAATTATAAGCTCTGTTTTCTGTTTACTAGCGGAATCCTTTCTTTTCCTTTTTTCCCAAAACAAAATCTCATTTTTATACAACCATGCGTGCTGACATGCACTGATGCATGTAAGTATTGATCTCACGTATTTTTAAGGAAAGAAATTTTTCACTATTGAAAAGGAACATTTGCTTAGAATTTAAACGCATTCTTCCGAAAGTTATGAGTTGAATATAGATTTTTTAGAAGAGAGAAAGAAAAGGGTTAGACATATACATTCAAACTATAATATATTATTGATTTTCAAAGTATAATATACACTGTAGTATAATTAGAGTTTAAAGCTACTGGATAATTATTTTTATGAAAGGACTCAAAAATTAATTTATTTTATGATGTCTCTATGCCACAACAACTTAAAATGTTAAAAGAAATGTAAGGCCAATTATTTGATATATATATATATATATATATATATATCCAGCAAGTCAAAAAGCAATTTCGGGCTGAGGACCAAATAAGCGGGGTTAAACTAGTTTCATTGTACCACACTTCCCCCTTTGCTACTTGGTAGGCCGAATTGAGAAATCCAAAGTACAAAAGAGTTCAATGATTAAAAGATGCAAAAAAGTTCAGGGATAAAATCTACAAAAATAAAATCTATAATTCTAAAAATTATCAAAAAATCAAAATGTAAAAATTACTTACAAAAATTCAAAGAAATGAAGATTCAAATGTGTGAGTAGTAAGACGGAATATTCTTTAAGCTTCAAGATGGATATCAGATACTCAAAATAAAAAATCATAACACATCATCACCATATAAATTAAAAAAAGATTTAAATCGTAGTTTGGTTGGTAATAAAGTGTAAAAGGATGCATATTATTGGTTGGTAATAAGTTGTATGGTAAAGGAGTATAATGGTCCAGAGAGTGAGTAAAAATGTAAGCTGTGTAAAAGTAAATAAGTAATAAATTCTTCACGGCTAGACCACTAACAAGCCGACTTTGTGGACCTATTGTTGTGTGGTGGATTTGAAAATGGATCACGATTCGGAAATATATATATATATTAATATGAAAAATTACTCTACTTAGTATATAAATCATTTACAATTCAAATTTTATATTTCTTTTTACTTTATGATTTTAATATATCCTACTTATTTTGTCACCGTCATATATTTCTAATTCATTTTAATTTGTTTTTATTTAGCGTATTTTTCTTGGCATGAATAATTTGATAGTATAAATATTAAAAATTCAGATTTTATTTTAAGTTACTCGAATTGCTTAATGCATTTCAAATGTTTTAGAAAATCCTCAATAATAAATCTATTTATTTCACAAAATACATTTGTAACAGACAAAGTAACATTTTTAACAAGTAACGAGAGTAATATTTTTAAAACAACTCTGTGTATAGACCGAAGAAACTTCATTAAAAAAAATAAAAGGAACTGAATAATAATCCATTAATTTTTAAGAATTCTTTATGCGAAAATATTTTTATCTCTAAAAGAAAGCCTGAAATAAGTTCAAGAAACTGAGTTCATTATTTTTAAAATATTTTTTTTAAAAAAAACCTTATAGCAGTTCACATGGAAGTTAGAGTTCCTTTTCTTAAATTGCTCTGCTTTAAGCTAATAAAATACAAACAAATACATTTTAAAGCATAAACATTTTTATTCTTTGAATTAGCATAACTAGATTCTCAGTTCACGTTATCATATTTTATTGACCTCTCTTTTATGTGAAAAAATATTTATACTTTGACTCTTCTCTTTTTTTTAACTCGTTATGATGCACTCAAGTTTTACTTTATCGATAAATCTAAGAGTATGAAAGTATGAGTTAAATATATAGTTTTTAGCATAACAAATAATAAAATAAATTTTCTGTAGCTACACAAACGTTGTTTACATTTTCCCTTAAATTCTTATTTTTAAAGTTGATAAAAGAGTAGTGATTTCAAATTTGATCGCACTGAAGCAACAAACAATATGTATTTTATGCTGCTCTTTACAAATGTCAGAAATCAGTTTGTGTATTCTAAAAGTAAATTCTCGTGTTTTTTTTATCCATACTTTCAGAGATTCGTATTTTACTTCATTAAATATTTAAGTTAACTTTAAGAAAATATGTAATAATGCATTACTTTATTCAGGATTAAATGTCAACTAGATCTTACTTAATTATACATGCATATTCTCAACAACAGTATCGTCATTTCTATCTGATATTTGATTTTTTTTTTTTTTTACATCCTGTGTATCATAAACAAAAGAAAATTTAAGTATTTGAGCCGTTCTACAAAAATACAAAATAAAATATAATTACACGGTGAAAGAGCCTACATGATCAGAAGAAACCCTTTTAAATAAAGTAATGAGAAAAATATTCTTGTTATCTGCTTATTTTTAAAAGAAAATCAACTGAGAAAAATCGTCATTTCACATTTTGTGAAATATTCTCTAAATAGAGACTAAAGTTCATTTTTAATGAGAATTTTTATTTGTGTTTTTATAAATGATGATTTTCCATGCACATATTAGTTTTGAAAGTAATAAAAAATGAAAATATTTCGATATGGAAAATTATATATGGATCAATACAAAAAGCAAAAGCTATTACTAACGAAACCAAAAAATCAAAATTGTTGGTTTCAAAAATAATAAGTAGTTTAAATAATACTTTTTGAATAAACTTATAGTTTTAAAAGTAGGAATTTTACAATAAATTAGTTCGTGTGTATCAAATATGTGGTATTTATTTAATTTTTCAAAATAAGAAAATTTAGAAATACACCAAAACACATAAGTTTTTACATAATTTCTTAAGAATTTGGGGAAAATAATTGCTGCTTATATAAAAAATCTAATCGGAAAGTTATGCCATTTTATGAAGTGAAAGAAAATAATACATTTTTCCTACATTTAATAATATTTACTGAACAATATAATTTCCATCATTACTAGGATTAGTCTGTAAATATTCCAGATAAGTGCCTCAGGAGTTAAGTGAGAAATATATTTGCTTATATATAATCTAATCGTCATAAGTACATCTCTGTTTTCTGGTAATAGAAATAAACCTTTATTGGACCGGATGTTGGTTGGATTGGATGGATAACTGTTGATCAAAAATGGATTACATACTAAAACATCGTATAGAAAAGAGTATATTAGGAGCCTGAGAAACTTACCAGTCCTTCTCTAAGCAGAGATAGAGTATGAATAAAAGAATGATATGCACATGGTGGAACATCCAAGGACCAATATATTGCGAGCTTTTGAAATCTAACGGAAAGATCGATTCAGAGAGATACTGCTGTGATGGCATCGTATTACCTGTCTCGTCTGTCGTCTTAAATGTTATTAAATTTTCAAGATCTAAATTTCAAGTTCAGCGCAAACAAAGTATATGTAATTAAAATAGGCAATTATCTACCAAAATATTGTTTTAATGTTTCTCTAATAAGGGGCATGCTTCCAAACATATTTAAGTCTCTTTCCGTGAGTATTAATAACTTCTACAATGTCCCAAAGTATGCTTACCGGAATACGATGCGAGCACCTCTTTCAAGTATTCATTTGCTCCGACAGCGTTGAATCCTAATCTCCCCAAATCAACTACACACACCAAAACATTTCCGCGAACAAACCACTAACACCATTCCTATTACTATAACCTTCTCATTATTCTCCATTCACTTCACTTCAATTCCATTCACTTCATGTCCACATTTTATTCCCATTGGCGTAGAATAGAAGTTTGGAGAGGGAGTGCCCGCTCAGGTGTCATCCTCGTCATTTGACCAAGGTTGAAAATTATGAGATCCGTCTCCAATACTCCCCGTGTTGTTTCAAGTGCAACGTTAATATAAAACCAAACCAAACTAAATTTTATTTAATATGCATCACGCTTCATTTGATTTAGAAGAAGCTGGGAATTTAAATATAAAATCAGAAATAAACCTAGATGTTAGTCGAAGGGAAAATTCGCGAATAGCCCAGGTTACAAAGATTACTCTAACAAAGAACTCAAAGAAAAAAAGGCCGACGATATTTAATACGCATATTTATTAAACTGTCAGAACTTTCCAGTAAATCTAATATAAATTGAAGAAATACTTAGGATTTAATTTGGAAAGGAGAAGTTGCAAAAAAATTTCATGTTAATTTACATAATTTTATGTTTGTATTGTTTATTTAATTGTTTGTATTTTTTTAATTAATTATGCTAAAAAGTATTTTTAACCTAATATCTAAGCAACCATAAAAACTTAACCATCAAAATTTCAAAACATTTTTGCAATGAAATTATACTTGCGAAACTTTTAGTATACCTTAAAAAAGAGCAAGCGAAAGAGGTCTTAACACAAAATTTAAGGCATAGCCTTAAAAAAGTTATTTCTTTGCAATTGTATTCACGAGCTACAGGATAAAAAAAACTTGATGAAACACACTTGCTAGTTTCTCAAGGCTAATGGATCAAATATTCAAGACTGGGAGATGTCCGTGGGAGATAAAGGGGGTAAAGTATGTTACAAAGTATCAATTCCTCACATTGTGCAAAATTTTAGAAAAAGAAGTATCAGCTTCGATGTTTTTCTGACCACTTGATTATCGTCCAAAATTAAATGATTTGTCGCAATTCCTTTTTGTTATTCATTAATCATACATTTAACTTGAAAAAGTTTAATGGATCTGGACACAGCAATGACTGAGTTATGACGATATATTACAGGGTGGTTCAAAAAGTAACCGTGTTGGGAGTGAAAAATGGAGTATCAGCAATGGAAAATGGGAATGAGGCAATTTATTGTAGAATTATCCAGTTCTCGTTCTTACTTTTTCTAGTCCATGAACATGACGCCCTTCACATCCAAAAACAAATCATCGCCACAATTTTTCGGTCAATAAGACAGCCTCCATAATCTTTGGAGTAGATTCACCGGGAAGCAACCTATGTTTTTGATCATTGCTTGGTCCCCGGTGTAAAGTGATGAATCAGGTTTCGTCATCGGTGAAATTTCGACTCAAAATAACAACGACACCTCGACGTGGCACCAATCGAAACTAGTCTATGAATTAGAGTCAAATTTAGTTTGATGAATTTGTAACAGATGGCAGCACATAAGATAACACCAATTTAATTGAGAAACGCCCTCTGTCCTCAGACACAAGTACTTTTAACAACCCTCGAATTTTTGCTACAAACGTAATTTATAAATTAACGTAAAATTTTGAATGCAAACTATCAAAGACTCGAGTTAGGGATTGTTGCAAAGAAAATGTACTGTAAGATTCCGACAATATGCCCTTTTTAAGAGAAATCGCCTCTTCCGAATTAATTAGTATATTCATAAAACCCTTGAAAAAATTCATCTTCCGTAATTTTTGTTTGCATATTCCTTTTACAGTATCTTACATATTTATAATTTATATCTACTTCAAAAAATTTTAATTCGTTCATTAAAACAGATTTATTTTGAAATTTTTCTGTAGTTTCTAACAATAAATTTGCATTTAATATTTCGATTATAAGCTCCTTTCCAAATTTAAAGATATCCAAATTGTAAAAAGGAAGCTGTTTTTTTTGGGAGTTCATGCATATTAGTAATAAAAAATTCTCAGTTGAACTACATTTATTTTAAATTTTCTTTTTTCATACTAAAGTAAAATTATATTAAATTTATTCAGGTCAATATAAAATTTAAAATATTGCAGCAACTTAATTTTAAATAAAATCCAATAATTCTGCATATAAAAGTAATTAAATATTTTTCGCAATTAAATGGAAATTTAAAAAATACATTTCTGCTTCTATATACGAAAACTTTTTTTTATTAAATAATACATTTCCCCTCGATTTGACTACTTCAAAGTTTAAATTTAGAGAACTATAAAATATGTCACATAAGTTAACTAAAAAACTTTACTTATCTCAAATCGGGCGTACCTAAAATTCAGCATCATAAGTACCACCAATATTGGCTGAAAATCTTTCTGAAATACGAATTTATTTCACGTAACAACTTGCATTCGCCAAACGCTTTAAATCAAACCTCGTCTGCCCAAGCAATCGAAGTGTTCCACAATGGCTCCGTTTTGGCATTCGTTCAGGTCTCTTCTGCACATATGCCATTTCATCAACTTCCTTTTTTGTTCCATCTCTCTCTCCGGAAACTCCATCTACGATTCTTCAATTGACGATACAGAATTAATCAGAATGATATTTCGTTCGTCGCCACTCGCTGGTGCAGGGGAACTTCACTGTTAATTAGAGACCTTGGCCCACAGCCAACTGCAAAAATATGCCCTATTGTTTCTCAGTGTGATCAATTAAGCAATCATTCAGATTTATCTCGAAGTTACACTAGAAATCACTCTAGATCCGAAATTTTTTGACACAATAGACCCTAAATAAAGCCTGGGATCTGACATTTTACAAAGTATCTGAAGTTCCTCCATGTACTCTAATAGATTGCTGGACTAATTTATATACCGTGTCTGATTGGAAAGCGAGATTTGATGGACCAGTCAGGGGATATGTTGTTATCAGTTAAACTTGGGGATAAAATGGATTCACATTTACTTTCTAATTAAGACAGTAACACCGTGCCTTCGATCTTAGACATTTTATCTTATTTTTATCATTTTAAAATGTTTTGTGTCGGAAATCTAATTTATTTTCAAACTTAATAACATATGTAATTCCTAAGGTATTTTAAACTTTTGATACTTTTATTTAAGAATATTTATTTGTATGATTAGAGCAATGCAGAAAGTGTGTAAAATTTGCATTTTAAAATATTATTATCAACGTAGGAGGAAGGTTTAAAATTCCCTCGTGTTAGTTATGGGGAATAAGAATAGAATATCTCATAGTAATATTGTCTAGTGATTGTTTTTTCCTTTCTAAGTGAAATCCAGCCCTTTGTATCCAAAGAATCATCTCCAAAACTTTTCTTGTAAATGAGACCATCTTAACCTTCTTTGGAGCATAGTCACTGGAAGAAACCCATTTTTCATCCAATGAGACCACTCTAATAACCTTTGGAGTACATTCACCGAAAGCTACCTATTGCTTTGATAGTTTCTTGATTTCCAATGCATAATGATGAATCCAGATCTCGTCATCGGTACAATACAACACAAAATGATGATGACGTGACACCTTTCCAAACTAACCTAAGAATCATTATCAAAGTTGGTTTTTTTGGTACCATTTAACAGATGACAACACTAACACAAACTTACCTTAGCAATGCCATTTATATTCAGAAACAAATAATTTTTGAATACCCTCGAATAAGAATATTTTGTTTATGTATCAGTTTAGTATCCTTGTATTATCAATGCTCTAAAACAACATACAGGTCTATTGCGATGAATCTCATAACTTCAAACTAGATAATATGAACAATAAATGTAGACGAATGTTTCATTCCCCAAACTTCCATACAATGTCATGAGAGGATTTTTATATTGTCTCAATTCAACCAACAAAATCTTCCATTATTTTGAGAATCATTCTTCCGTGGAGAAAGGATTCCAACCCACAATCAAATCGATCAAAACCTCGGAATCGTATCTTCAGGTTTCCACGACTCATAAGTCTGATCAGTAAATATATTCATTTATTAATGAAACCGTCAAAATAAATATATGAAAACACTTTTTTAAAAAATATAGACAAATGATACATGTAAATGATCAAAAAAGAAAATACTCATAACTTAAACTTTTGATTTGAAAGAAGCTCGTTATTTAACACTAAAATTGTTAAAAATTAAAATAAAATATCAAAACTATAGTTGAAAAACAAAAGTAAAGTACAAATACAACAATATTTTTCTTAAAAATTGCTTCTGAAAATATTAAATAAAAAGTTCAAGAAAAGTATGAGAGAAAAAATAATGAATGAACAACAACAAAGAAAAAAAGATTCAATTACTCCAAAAAAAGTAAAGTTAGAGTAATTTTTTTAGTGTTATAACTGGCGATCCTCAATATAGACAACTTTTTAAATAATATTCAGTTGAAGAAAAATTTCAAGAAAGTAATTAATGAATTGCATTATCATATCTCTAGAATTTTAAGCAAAATTTCCAAGAATAAAAACTTCAGTTCACTACAAAGTTATTCATCATTTAAATTACGCTCTGGATTAGAATTTTCAACCATTGTAATAATAAAAAATGCGTCAAATGTTTTAAGATTAATTTATACATTTGAAGTATTCCGATTCAATAATATATATGCATATATATATATATATATATATATATATATATATATATATATATATATATATATATATATATATATATATATAACGAAGTAACCTAAATAAACAGATTTTCATTAAATTGAAAGGCTATTTTCTAGTCTCCTTCTAAATTTATCTATACAATTCATTATTTTTACAAATTATACTGAATTGCTCAAATTGATTTTATTTTTGTTAAGTTTTTGTTTCAAGTTACCTCAATTGAAGGAATACAATTCTGTTGTTCGTTTTATTAACATCGCCCTAGAAGCAACATGGGGGCTTTTGGCGGCGGACTTCTTAATTTTGAACCTTAGTCAAATAATCAGAACGACACCTGATAATTTGAGCCGGTACCTCAGTCTTCTAACTTCAACACCACGTCAACGGGAGGACTTCGAGCCACGACAAATTTAACGTGCATTAGCCCCGGCTACACGGCGGGTCTTTAAGGCGGGTCAAGTATCGAACCTATGACTCGACGGAAACTGCCGGCCGCGAGTCCACCACCATGACCTCTAGTTAACCGCGTCTACAGAATATGATGCAAAGTTTAAATCATTTTGTATGACTTATATCGTCATTACTTTATTATTATATTTTTTACTATTATTCCTTTTCATCTACTTGTAAACAAGTTGTGAGATTAAGTAACTGTATTTAAGAGTATCGGTAGCACACATATTAAACTTTCCAATAAACCACGCAACAGACCAGTTCTGTACAGCCTGAGTAACTTTTCCTTTTTTAGAAAAATTCAATTTTATTAACAAAACACTATGTCATAAGACACGATCTTTTAACATTGTAAACATAAATTCACAATTTTTTTTTAGATTGTTTACATACAACTAAAAAACTACGTAACAAATGCAAAAGTTGCTGCTGTTATACGGAAGATAAAAATAGCTCCTGGAAGTTTCGTGCAAGTAAATTCGTTTTGTGAGGAAGTTTCGTTCTTGAAATGGTGATGTAAATCTAACGCATCACGATTTGCAGTATGCAAAAGATTATGTTTGAGAGTTATTTTGTTGGCAGAAATACGTAAGCAATGTTTTTTGTTATAAATATACTACGTTAAAAAAAAATCTTAATTTTTCACTAATCAAATAATATTCCTCAGTTTTTATCCTTTAATCAATTTTTATTTAATCACCAATTTTTTTCCTTTTTCTTCTCAGTTTCCCCTTTTTCTTATTTTCGTTTCATTCTCTTATTCAATTTTTATTTAATTTCCATCTGTTTCAATGCTTCCCCTCATTTTTGTGCAATTCTTATTTTTCCTATTTTTCTATTGCTTTCATTCTTTTCATTTTTATCATTTATTCCCATTTACTTTTCGTTATATAAATTTAGTCAGTTGCTGCATTTTTTTTAAAATGCATACATTTGAGGTACACTTCTTAAAGTCTGGTTAGAGTTTACAAGCAAGACTCAAAACTCACAGAAATCAGACTAATGATTTAAAAAATGTTTTAATTAAAGCAAAGATAATATGGTTTCTGAGTTTGAAAGGAATAATAAAAATAAATCTCTATTTGAGGGTAACAGATAACAATACGAGCCCGGTTCAAAAAGTACTCGGGTAATGAATGAAAAATGGAAACAGGCTAATTCACATTTAGTATCATCCAGTGATCATTTTTCCTTTGTTTTAAGAAATCAACGGATACGACATCCTTCATATGCCAAAAAATCCTTGTCATAAATTTTCCAACCGTTTCGACCGTCTTCACCTTCTTTGACCAGATTCATTGGAAGGAGTCTGTTGTCTTAATTGTTGCTTGATTTTCGGTGCATAACGAGGAATCCAGGTCTCATCAACAGTGACAATTCGACACAGCATAGTAAAATTGTGATTTGGTGGCAAATGACGGTTAAATCAAAAGTAACCAGAAAATCTGGGTCACATTTGTTTTGGCTCCGTTTAACAGATTGCAGCACACAATGGTAACACCAAATTTCTTAAGAACAAAATATGTATTACAACACAGATACTTTTTGAGATATGTGGGAGGAATAAGATACAAGTTTCAGTTACTGTTGAGTTGATATCTAACCCTAAAGCTAGACTCGCGTCTCATTATCGGCGTCAGTGACTAAGTAAATGAATCGCCCTATTCCTACATACGGCCTGTTCACAACTATGTTGATCTCTCATTTAATCTCTCCTCTCACCTTCTCTTATATGGAAAACTAGAGGGCGCCATTCCCTTTGATTCATAATCTGTTTGCATAAGCTTCAGGAAATGAACATTAGATTGCTGGAAGTGTAAAATTGATAGAATAACTAGCTCAAAATCATACTAAATGACTAATTAAAACCAAAAAAAACCTGACAACTTTTCTTTACTAATTAACTGAGGTTTAATTAACTTTTGTAAAGATTTTATATCGACTTAACCAGGTGAAAATCAAATTATAAATCAATGTATAAATAAAAAAAGCCATTAATGTCAAGCACTTATCGCAGGAAGAATCTTAAAATATATTGTCATGTAAAAGAAACAACAGATTCAGTAGATTACTGTGGGTATAGTATATTACATTAAATGCAAGAACAACAAAAGCCGTTCTTCAAACAACTGCAAAATCCCGGTAATACGCCCTTTTTCTACAAGTAGAAAACTCTTTAGAATAGAGGATTAGATCGAGATTAAAAATAAATTTATTTTTGAAAAGTGTTCCCGCAAAATCGCAAAAATACGCCCCTCTAAAGAAAGTATGATAATGAAATAGAATATATGTAATCACACACACACATGAATAAATTACCAAGTCATACATGCAAAAGTAAACACCAAAGGAATGTAGTTTTAGGAGTGATGGGAAAATTTAAATTAGACTTGCGTTAAAAAAAAGTAAAGTGTATTGATAAGGTTAACCGGTAATCTTAAAGCTCAGAGTAAATATTGACTATTTTAATTTCTCTTACTCAAAATAAGAGACGTATTTGAATTCAAATTTCTGGTCTTGTTGAATTACGAGTTTCTGTGAAACAAAAAGGATAAATTTAAAAAAAAAAGTTTTCAGTTTTCAATTTCTCATCTAGACGTTGATATATATATTAGTGTAAGTACTTTTGAAATATTTGTAATTCAAAATCAAAATTATAAAAGAATTTACAAAGCAAATAAATAACGATGTATAAAAATTCAACAAACGATGTAAAACAAAAACTTCGTGAACCAAAATTAACAGAAAGAAATTTATAACCCAGCTAATAAATAAAGGTATATAGGAAATAAACAATGGGTATGATATAAAAAAAATTTAATTAAAAGTTAATATTATTAATAACAAAATTAATAGTAAATATCTGAGAAAATGATATACAGAAATACATTAAAATAATATTGTAGAATTTCATGATGTAAGAAAGGTTAAATGCTATTTTCAATGCATATTTTTTGAATAATTGCAAGATATGTATATAAACTTTAAAAAAGTTAATCTCTGAAATATGTGTCTATTTTCTGTACATATTCTAATAAGCAGCTAAGTGATGTACTGTATTATAATTCCGACTAATTAATTATAACCTTATATTTTACTAAGTTTTAGGGAGAACATTGTCTCGTGTCAATTTAATTTACATGCCTTCTGTAGTTAACAGTATCGTATAAGCAATGCATAACAATTATTTCATGTTTTTAAGAAAATTTGATTAATGCTATGATCATTGTAATATTTCTATGCTAAAGTATATAACAAGCTAATTTTTTTTGAAAATTTTATTTATTGATGCAAAAAATATTTAAAAATCAAACAGTTCGCGAGCATGTTTATAAAATCCTACGTCCTATGTCCAAATATAGTGATATTTTAATAACTTAAAATTTTTCAAAATAAATCGAAAGTACCATAATAATCTAAAAAAGCGTTATTTGAATTCAAAATTAAATTTATTTATCTCTTGGAATAAATTTTGCTTGTATATATATAAGTTTAGTGTTTCTTCCAAAATGGTCGCAACTCATAAAAGTAATAAGCATTACTGAAAAATCCACAAAACTGCTTGAGAAAATAATTTTTAAGAAATCCTTTCACTTTTGTAAAGCAATCCTTTCATAAGAATGCTTTTTTGTTACTTAAAAATGAGCTTCAGAGCGTCTCTCTGAATTACATAATAGCTGAATCGTGTTTAAGATCATTTAGTAAAAAATTTATAACCAAAAAGATATAAATATCAAAATAGAAAACGATCACGTTCAATTTTTATAACTATACTTCATTCAATTGCTGACTCACAAGCAATCCTGCAAACAAAAGGTGAAAATAAATTTAAAAAAGGATTTCTTCTGTCGATTGCTTTTTTTAATAACCTCGCTCTGAAAAATGAAAATACAAACATATTTTGAAAAAGTTCAACTCATTTATGTAAAAAGAACACTTTCCATTTTAGCCACAGCGCAAATAATTCTGTTTTTATTCGTAAATAAAATATGAAAGAGATATAAAAGAAAACCGTAACACTTTACCTCTTTCAAATGTCAATGGCATTTTTGACTAAATCGATCAAAAACTAACCATTCGAGATATCACGTCCGTGTTAAAATGAAATTTCATTGAATAAAAATGTTACTTTCAAATCAATTTTTTTGTTCTATTTGAAAAAAGAAATAATGGAAAAAAGAAATAATGGAAAAAAGAAATAAT
>BMAW01067209.1:381063-402453 GCA_019974015.1 Nephila pilipes | reverse complement strand
AAAAGATAACCGTAACAGTTTTAAAACTCAAAGATGATTCCACGGAGCCTTTAATATAGCCAATTTGACGACGGTGAACCGAGTCTGCGCATCACCCTGACAAGTCAGATAAAATTTCAGCCATACATTTTTTTTAACACAGCCACATAACGACAAACAATTATACTTTATGAAAGATCCCGTTAAATATTTTTATTTTGATAGAATATTAACTCCTCTTAGCACTTCGGCTCAGGTTCGCTAAGTTTCCTTAAAAATACACATTGGACAATCGCTGATGGCCTCTTAAATTTGGAGCCGTTGAATGTACTTTTAATCAAATACCCTGTCGTTTACCACGATTTTCACGGAGCCAGCAACTAATAGCTCTCCATGGGTAAAAGGCGAAATATGACAATCTATCTCGAAAGCGAATTTCTGTATGTACAAATGAATTCGTGATTTAAATTTAAAGTATATACTTTCAAATTAATTTTAATTCACGCATTGAAGATACTTCCGCAATATTATTTCAAGAGTTATACAAGGCTGACGACGAGATGAAGGCTGCCATTCAAGCCTGGTGTCGACAATAGCCATCGGAAATCTCCGAAAGGTTTGCTCAACTAATCTTGCGTTGTAGCAAGTGCATGGATAAGAATAAAAACTGTGTCTAAAAGTGTTTTGTACATTACACAGAAGATACATGTAGATTTTAAGTGTAACACTAACAGTGAAAATCAAGTAACAAATTAAAAAAATAGTTACCCCAGTGGAGGCATTACTTTTCAATCAAGCCTTATGATATGGATTTATGGAAACCTATAAAATGTCGATAGCTCCGCGAATGATACGTTTGACTCTTTAATTCTACCATTTTAAAAAATTTCAGCAAATATTGGACTTGAACTGATACTTATTTATTTTAATATCCACTGCGTACCACATGAGAAGTTTTAGATTTAATAAATTTAGCAAACACATTAGCTCCCTTATTCCTTACAATATCATTTGATAAAGCCGGGTCTCCATCATAAATCATTTACTCTACTAGGTTACGATAGCCTATTAGTGATCTATCTTTTTTTTTTCATAAAGTAACAGAATAAGTTTTCGAATAATTCATGACTACTTAGATAGAGACAGAAAGGATTTGTGAATAATGTCACATCTCCATACATATTCTACTTTATATCTCAGAACTTATCTTTTAAAAATGTTTGCTTGCTTGCAGAGTTTTTGCCATTTGTTTACACGGTGAAGTGTCAAAAGTTATGAAATGCACCCTAATGTCGTGTGGAATCTCCCTTGACCCGGAAAAGGACAGCATTTCGACACGGCATTGACTCAACAAGTCGTCGGAAGTCTCTGGAGAAGTATTCGGCCATACTGTCTCTAGACTCGCACGAGCTGACCTTTATGTCATGTCCCACATATGTTAGAGGGGATTCAAGTTTGACGACCTAAGGGACAAAACCAATCGTTAGAAACATCCATAATGTTCATCAAATCAATTATGAATGATTTTGGCTCGATGACAGGGCGCATTGTCATCCTGGAAAATTTCATCTTTGTTTGGGTACATGAAGTACATGAATGTTAGTAATTGTTTCAAAATAGATGAACATACAACTATTTCCAGACAACGATTGGTTCAATTTGACTAAAGAATCCAGTCATTGTCAAGTAAAAGCAACTCATATCATTATGGAGCCATCACCAGCTTGCTCAATGCCTTTTTGATTACTTAGGTCCAAGGTTTGAATCAAGCTCGAACCCTACAATCAGCTCTTACCATTTAAATCGTGACTCATTTAACCACACAATATTTTTCCAGTCATCTAGAGTCCTACCGATATGTTCACTAGCCCAGCAGAGGCAGTGCAACTGTCGGCGTGTTGTTAGTAAAGACGACTCTCGAAGTCGGTCTCTTCAGCTGCCTTATCCTATCAACGCTAAATTTCGTTGCAGAGTCCTCTCGGACACTTCTGTCTCCCATATTGATTGTTGCTGTTATTTGACGCAGTGCTGCTTGTCTGGAAACATTGACTACTCTACTCAGACGTCACTAGTTTCGGTCGTTAAATAGACGCGATAGGTCTCTGCATTGTCCACGGGGGGGAAGTAATGCCTGAAATTATATATTCTCGTCACGTTCTTGAGGAATATGTTGTTTCTTAACAATATCCGAAATAGAATGCTTCATGTATATAACTCAAACCAGCATTCCACCTTGAAAATCTGTTAATTCTCGTCGTGTGGCAATAATCATTTCTGAAAACTTTTCACGTGAATCACTTGAGTGCAAATGAAAGCCCTTACAACTGCTCATTTATACATCTCTTACGCGATTCTACAACCATCTGGATATTTGAACAGAGCCATCCCATGACTTTTGGTACTTCAATGTAGACGTTGTTGCTCTTATAAAAATTATCTTGATCCATTGTTGTAATACCGATAAGAAAAAATTATGAATGTTGAAAACAAAGAAGAGTTTTAAGCATGATGCAGGGATTGATGATTGCAAATTTTTTGACTCTATCAATTAACGGTAATTAGGTAAAATTTTCAAATAAAAACGATATACCGGTAAATTACCGGAAATTCTTTAAGCCATTAATGTAAAATAAAAATTCATAATAATGAGACATTTTATTTTATCCATGTATATTGTGTCCAAAGTATACGAAAATTAATTACATCCTCAACGTAAATAAAATAATCTCCCTTAAATCAAATTATTAGTAATACTTATTCATAAATAGTTTTTACAATTAACAAATATTTATAAATTATATAATTAAATGCGTGTCCGTCAATATGATTTTAAAAAATAAGCAGGCAAGAAACGTAACTGGTGTCAACCCTTAGATCGCCTATTGTGATCTAATGTGCATACAAAATAATCCACCGTGTAAGAAAAGCTTTTTCAATTTCTACACTCACTGACTTAAAATATATATATACTATTTAAATAAAAATCCTACTAACATTTTCTTGTAGAAAACACTGCAATTCATTTTTAATGATTTTCATATTTTCTGTATATGGATTCCAGATGCAGATTATGGTAATGTATGCATTTGTTCTAATCAATACGTTAAGTTGCTCTTTCATAAATAATGTAGTAGTAGACGTCAGAGGAATAGTGCAGTTTGAATTTTTTGAATTAGCAACATTTATTATTTCTGCTTTAATCTGGCTGATCGAAGTATAAGAATCATTTTTATTTCACGCATATATATGCTCAGTCAATTCTATGATTTCGTTTTTATTGTATTTTTTATTTGATTTAATAAAACAAATAAAACTACAGCTCGGTAAAAAAAAAAGTTCAAGAAATGCGATACGTTTTTGTTCATAATTTACCGAATTGCTGATGAAAAATGTAGAATTATTGGTAACAATTTGAGACCATAATTCGCAAGTTACTGATAAACTGATTTGATTGGATGTACAACGGGATATCTGATTTATTATTATTTTAATATTATTATATAATTATTGTGTAATAAATATTTCTATTAAAAAATACGATATCATGGCTTTGCAATTAAAAAATAATAAACATATTTTAATAATAAATAACTGTTATAGATTTCTTTTCAAAAAATGATTTTTAAATATAAATGTTATACTTACTTAATATATATATATATGCATAACAGCAATGTAAAAACTACAATAAAGTAAGGCATTCTAATAAAAACCACACACTTCTTTAAACTTTGTTTTAAAAAAGTGTAATCGTGTAATTTTTAAAAATGAAAATTTTATTATGATTGCAATAATAGTTCATTTCGGAACTATTATTATAAACATATTCAACTTCATAAAATAGAATTTTATGAGATTTAGTCCTATAAAAAGCAATGAGGTGTGCAGATATTACAAAAGAACACCATCTACGTACTTAAATTTGTTTCAAAGTTTAAAATTTTTTTCTGAGACAGTCTTTTAATATTCAGATTTAAAAAATCTAAGCCTAATATTCAAACATAAAAATATTTTGTAAAATATAATAATTTTTTTGATAATAATAACATAAAATATAATAAAATAAAAATATTTTATAATCTTCGCGATTTTTTCAAACCTAAGCTTTTTTCAAATTATTCCAGCAATTTTCCAAAATGTGTTCATAAAATTTCTGTATAAACAAAATGATTAAATTTTTTCTTTCAAATAAAACTAAAAATGAAAAAAAAAAATTACATTCAATGAAATTGTAACCAAAAATTGTACATTCAGATTTAGCCATTTTTTTTCTATTTAAAAGCTTCTTTTGTGTAAGAACATTCATAAAAAAAACTCTTTACAAAAACACCCTTCAAAAAATGTCTTTCATAAACAGATAATACTTCTTCAGAAAAAGGTTTTTATAGTTAAACTTTTAACATCGACTTCCAATTTTCCTTTATTTCACAAGCACCTCAGGTGTTGCGAAGTTATTGATTTTTGTGAACGCCTTGCAGATCTGTAAGTGTACAAATTTTAATTATCGGTTTGCTTGAGGTAAGATGAACTTAATATTGGAAAATTTTGTATTATTATAAATTCTTTCATGTTCTGTACAGCTCTTTATTTTATTGAGCTAAAATTGACAGAAGATACATTTATGTTAATAAAGAATCATACTCATTCAATAAATAGTTAAATAAGCACGAAATGTAAAAATAGGGATTCCTATAATGTTGCAATCCGTAAGAAAAAAATTAAAAACTCTTAACAGTTTAGAATTTTTATAACTATTGTAGACTTCCATGAAACTTTTTATATAGATCTGATTAAAATGTTTGAATTCCTTATAGAAAGTAGTAGTAGTATCGAGAAGTTGTACAAATTATTAGAAACTTGTTACTCATCATAAGATTTCTTGTATTTAAACAAATAAAGAATGCAACTGAAAATTAATCAAATTATTTAAAAATGAAATAAAATAAAATAAGAGTTACAGGATTAATCACCATATTTTTATTTGACCACAATTTAATTTTAAATTTTGCAATTGTTTCAAAACTCTAAGCTAAAGTAATGTTTAATAAAAATAAAAACAAACAAATAAAATTTGAAAAAAGAATCTCTAAGTGCATGTAATATTTAAGCCCAAAATTGTAGCATATAAATTGGTAAGCTTAAATTGCCATAAAACTCTCAACAATTTAAAGAAAGGAAATAATATATCTATCATTTTATTACGAAAAATCTTATTTCCTTACAAATAACAATTTTATCTAATAATTTATGCGCTGAAAAGTAAAATATGTTTTTGTGCATTTCTCTCAAAATCAATAAAAACCAAAACAAACTTAAAGATTATAATATAGCTTAAATTTTTATTCATATACATAAAAAGTATTTTATTATATCCAGGAAAAAATTTAAAAGATATATATCACTATAAAAAAATCAATATAATTTTCATAATAATTTGTCGAAGCCTTATGACCTTTCAAACGTCTACTCAGAAGCTCAAATTAAAACATTTTAAAATGTATAACGCATCAAATGAATGTTTTTATGCAACTTTGGTGGTAGCATCTAAAAACAAATGAATCGTATGTCTTTTTACTTTATTTTCTTCAAAGAATTTATCATTTTTCTTTCTAGAAACATTCATTTGGATAAGTTTTTTTAATTTACAAACTGATGTTTACAATATCATGACATTCACTTCAAATTTTCCCAATTAATATCTTCATCATGCAACAAAAACTTTTTACCGAAAACACAGCAACAACAATATAAAAAACCAACATTGAATTTGGAACTTTGACAAATCTCTTGCCGCATACATAAATCTAATACCGCATTCTCCATTTCCCAAATTTATCGTCTGCTCACTTTCGAAAAATTCCAGCCAAACGGCTATTTAGTAAAATAAATGTATTTTAAAACAAAATCAAAAACTGAAAACAAAAAATTCTGAGTGCCAGGAGCCACAAAAAATTTAAGGAAGAAAAATGCCTCCGTGAAAAAAGTGAAAAATCCATGCGCAGATTTTGGCCCACTGTTACCACGCCCCCAAAAAGCCGGCACCGGCAATATTTCAAATCAACTGCATCGGACACTTTTTTAATATAGCTCAACTTACCTTGTCTTCTGTTGGTACAGGACAAACACGGCAAAGATTGAGAAAAGAATTTATCATGGGGAGGGATTTCCCCTCTGTTGGTTTGTTCTGCTGCATCTATGATAGTTGCAGTCGGACTAGTAAAGACACACCAACTTGATCTCTGTCCCTCAATTTTAACTCCCACCGACTGAGAGAACACCAAAATCGCCAGCACACTTCGATAGGTGGATAGGGTTGCTGTTGGCGACAATTTGGGCCGTTTGGCGAAATCGACGCGCTCGCTAACGGAACGGAGGATGGAGATGAAAACTTTTGCGTGAGAAATTATTGTAACTAAAATTTGCGCTTATCGTTCTGGTAACCTGTATATTTGAGTTTAGTTGGTTGAAGCTAGAAGTTAAAATGCTCGGTTAATTTTCACGAAGGTAAACTATTTCGCGACGAGTGTTTTAATCCAATATTTACAGAGAAAAATTTATTTTATTTCCAAGGGTTTTTTTTCTTTTCTTTTCTTTTCCTCCTGCCATTTCAAAGGTACTTAAAAACAGATTATACCATAAAAAGTTTTGTCTTTCTTTAATTTTTAACCGGCTAATTTCCAGAAAATGGTTTCCATTATTCAATTAAATATTAAATTAAATTTTAATGGAATTTAAAAATGTTTGTTTGATAAATTTCATTATCTTTGTCACTCTTTTTTTGCAGGAAGGCAAAGTTACACAAAGTTACATTTGTAATACAAAACTGTTTTTAAAATTTTGATTACAATGGATATGAGATTATTTTCAGATTTTTACTTAACAAAAAATGTAACATGAATTTTAGGCTCAAAATTTTTACATAAATATTTTATTAAAATTTGAATAAGGGAAACAAGTTTTGATTGATAGAAAATTATTATTTTACCATCAAATTAGTCATATGTTAAATTCAAAACTATAAATAATAATAAGCATAGTTGTTTTTATTACAAATATTACATACACTCGTAATTTTTTAAATGTACTATTACTTACGAGACGGTTACAAAGAAAATTTTCTACAACATTGTTCAAATTCAAAATTTCAAAGTCGGGATTTTCGCTGTAACAGTTTTTAAAAAATATGAGCTAAATTTCTTAAATATATATATATATTACAATTATTGCATTTTTCTTTGTCATTTACTTTACGATTTCTTATTTAATTCTCCGCATTCCTTCTTAGTTTATTTTCTCTAAGAAACATTAATGTTCACCAATTAATTTAATTTTTTAAATGGTTGACATGCACTATTTCTAGGAATTAAAATTGTTAAGGTTAAATTTAGTTTTAATATGGATTACAAGCCCTTTCAATCTTAATATAATTCAGTTTCAATAGGATCATGTATTCCTGAGATTTTTTTTTAAGATAACAGTTTCTATGCATAAATTAAACATATCTTGATTATAGAAATCTTCTCAATTTAAGACATTTTTCAGTCTTAAAATGGATAAAAGAGAGCCGCATTTTCTAAACTCAACAATATCTTATTTATTTTGTTTATTTCGGGAAAGAAGAACTTCAGCTTTCTTTCGAAATACTTCTAAAGGTCTTACATCCCTTTCCAGACTGAAAAAAATATTTATAAAACTCTAACGGATGTAAAAAAAACAAACATGTTGTCCATATGCTTTAATATAGCACAAGTAGAACAAAATTGTAATGAAACCAACCAGATTTCTTTAAAAGTGATTGCTGAAAAATTACATACCAATCCCCCATTTTCGAATAATTCTGATTGAGAAATATCCAGTGAAGTATTTATAACATCATTCCTAAACATGTTTTAATTTAACAAGTTTTAATTATTTAACAGGATTTCGAGTGAATATTGTAGATTTCTATGCATTGTGGAAAAATTCTTATCGTTGTTGTTAATGGTGGGTAATTTCTGTTACATAAGTTTGCTCTCTGAGAGCTCATAAAATATTTCCAGTTAAAACTCAACATGAATTCCAAATACCACCAGCCAGACATATTTTATTAATCAAATTACAGACCAACATTTTCGTCTTTCAATTCCTCAAATACTTCTCTTCGATGTTTTTATTCATGCTAAATCCAAATAATTGTATAACCCAAATGAAACAGCCTAGCATTTTTATAGTGATTGTTTTATTAACCACATTTTTAAACGAATTTGAATTTTAAGGTGTGGTTTAATTTAATTTTTTTTCTCCGTCTTTTCTATTACTAGTAAACGTTTTATCACAAAATCCCTCAATTTAATCGTAAGATGTATAAAACCTACAGTGAATGAAAACTGTACTTTTTATTTAAAGTTGTCTTCGCGTAACACTGAAGAATATGATCTGATATCTGAACGCTTTTTCAGATGGAAAAGTGTTCTGATGCTAATATCATATTTTGTCTTCACTACCCTTCAAAAAGTAGTATATTTAATAATACTATTAATTTATGTTTTAATCTAGTTCTTTTTTTTCTGGTGTAAAATGTGTTCTATAACTTGTCTCCTATTTTATAATAGTTTTAAACTGCAAGCGTTAAAGCAAAATATTGCGTTTGTTGGTTCTAAATTTTAAAAATATATTGTATAATATGTTACATCGTTATAAATTTATATAAAATTAGATTATTTTTCTGTCTGAAAATGTTTTCAAAGTTTGGATAGGGTTGTTAGCCATAAAGCGAAGACAGCCTTACTGAAAAGTATTCCAAAATAAATATGGAATGTTCCAGCTTACCATATTTTGCCCTTCAGCAAATTTAATGTCAAGCAAAATTGGAAATGATTGTCATTTTCTATGAAATTATAAGAATAACTGAACAAAATTAAAATAATTTAAAATGGCATTAGTTAATAGCAGTATTGAAACTATCAAATTCTTTTGGCTCGTTTTAATTATCTCAAATATGTCATGAGGAAACCAAACTAAGAAGAAAGGCTAAAGAAAAAGGGAGACAAAAAAAACTGCATCCTCCCAAATTGTTTTTTGTATAATTTGTCCTTATTTTCGGTATTTTCTTAGATTCCTGCTGAAATATAAATTTAAATAATGAATATATTTAAAATTATTCAGCTTTAATATGAAAATTTATTTTTTTTGTAAAATATTTGGAGAGTAATTTTATTTCAAAAATAAATTTTACATATACAAGAGAAACATTACAAAAATTTATTACAGCAAATTCTTACGCATTTAACCAGATTGGTTGGTCTCCGCAAGAATATGTCGAAGATAAAAGTTATTTATGTTTGAAATATTGAAGAAAGTTAAATTATTGTATAATAAAAGTCTTATTTACTTTGAACTAACACTCCCAAATAAAAACTTTAGAAATCGTAGACTAATTCTAATCAATCGATTAGAAAACCATCAAGAAATTACTTGGAATCACGTGGAAAGTAACATCTAAACCAAAATCATTAATCCGAAGATCGGTCGATCGTTTCGATTCGTTATTTTCTATATTTGTATTATATTTTACCTGTATTATTTGCTTTCGATTGTACACATTGTAACCGAAACTTCGTGATTCATTTGCAATAAAAAATACCTTTACAATTTATTACAATTGGTATAGATAAAATTCTGTTATTTAATATAAAGAAATTTTCGTTCCTTACATATTTTGATTACAGTATTAATGAAAAAATTATACTATTAGAAAGAAATAAAAAATAATTAAAATAATAAATATATAGCTTATACTTTTATGTATTAATATTATTAAAAGAAATGAGAATCTGAATACGATATTTATAAATCGCAGATGTATAAAAATTTCGTATACGCATTCATAACAATTTTTAAAAATTTTATTTACAAGCATTTTAAGAATGTCTTAACATATGCTAGTTTAGTTTTGTTTTTTTATCAACGTCGCACTAGAAGCAACACGAGGGCTATTGATGACGGATCTCGTAATTTTGAACCACGGTCAAGTGACAAGGAAGACATCTGAGATAGCACCCCCTCTCCTAACTTCCACACCACGCCATCGAGAGGACTTTGGGCCCTGACAGATTTAACGTGCATCATCCCCGGCTACACGGCGGGTCTTTAGCGGCCAAGGATCGAACCCGCGACTGAACGGAAACCGCCGGCCACTAGGCTACCGTGGCCTTTTTGATATGCGAGTAGATATTTGATCAATATTTGAAGTTGGGCTCAAAGCTCCCGTCTGTCAGCCATTTTGAGTTCGTGAAAATAATGTTAATCCTAGGAAAATTTTCGGCTATGGTTCTCAAATCTTTACTATTTTATCTGTTTGAATGCAAAAAAAATTCATCTAAAAGAGAAAAAAATAATTAAGGTTTCCGTAGAATTAAATTTTTCTTCCGATTTTTAAAAATATTTTACCCCTATTTTAATTATTCCTTTTGTAAGTTTCCCGGGTCTTTAAAAAATATTTTAAAATATTTTTGAAAATTAGAGGGAAAAGGGATTCCGCCGAAGCCTTCATTATTTTTTGCTCTTTTAGATGCCCTTTATTGCATTCGAATAGATCAAATGATAAAGATTTGAGAACAGTAGTCGAAATTCCATAGAATTAAAATTACGTTCACAAAATCAAAATATCCAGTACACGGGAACTTTACAAAAATTATCAAAAATTGTAAAATGTTTTTTAACAAACCATCTTTAAAATTTGAATTCTTTTGTTCAGTAGGATGTTAAATGTTTTTACAATATGGGCAATAACACTATCTGATACTTTTTTTCCAAGTAGCATTAATCAACGTTCAAATCTGCATGTTTTCAAGCAAATATATGATTATTTGAATTCTTATTTTAATTCTTATTGGCTGTTTTTATTTATTATTTCAAGTTCTGAAAATATGAGTTGTCTCTTCAACGAATTGGGGGTTATATTAGGAGTTCTGAAAATATTAATGGAATGTTCAATGAATCTTTGTTCGTAACTTCTCCCGAAATTTTCCTTGAAAAAGTCGAAGATTCTTCGGTAGTTTTTCTCATAACTCGGATCTGTGATACACATTATTTAAAATGCACCTAAAGCAGAATTGTTTGCTTTTCTATTTTTTTAAGTGTAACAGATGTAGTAAAATATATCAATATTTCTCTTTCATAAAAATTTTCATAATGTATGCAACAAAAATTGAACAAATTTACTGAAAGAAAATCTATTTTCAAAATGTCTTTTGGAAGTATTTTTTCACAAACAATTTTTAAATATCATTGTTAGTGTACGATTTCATTATTGTACATGCAGTTTTTTAAGAAAAATCCCTTAAAAGATCGAAAATTTTACAGAAAATTCTGAAAATGTAACACATGTTGATTGAAAGAGTGTCCAGTTAAAAATATGCATATGTTCAAACTATACAGTTTTCAGAATTATATCTTGAATACATGTTGTTATAATATTCGAGACAATGGGATTAATCATGATTCAAAGCGGAGTGAAAAGGGAATCATCTTTTACTGGGGAATAGGAAAATATAAAAGATATATTTTGGAGCTTTTCACTTATAACTGGAACCTCGGAAAATAAATATCACTACAACGTTACCTCTTGGCTCGATGTATAATGATGTCAAATATTTTTCCATAAGAAAAATACTCACCCATTTAAAATATCACATTACGCGATAGAACAGTAAAATTATGAATCCTAATACCCTTATATACAACTTGGTTAGTTTCTTATTTCGGTCACATGTTCTTTTTTTGATAAATCAGTCACAAAATTTCTTAATTATTAATCCTCGTTCGAGCGTTTCCAAGTAAATATTTTATTTAAGAATTCTATGACTTTCTAAAAATATTATTAAGTAATTTTGAATTAATGCAAATTTTCAGAACAACTAATTACTTTTCATTAATTACATTTTATTCTTATTCTATTTTTTATTCTAATTTTGAAGTGAATACATTTATAAATCAAACCTAGAAGTATATTTTAAAGTAAATATATACTTAAAACACAGCTATATATTTCTTAACTTTATCAATATCGCTCTACATGATCATAATCAAATGAATAATTTCAGTCATGATCATTTGAAATTTGATGCAATATTTCCCCATTCCAAAAGTGCTCTCCACGCAAAGGAAATAATTTGAGACGCGGTTCATTTCAACATTCAACGATACTTTTTCATCCAACGGTTTTTTTTATTAGGTTCAAGACACGAGCTTATAGCCTCCAACAACCTAACTTTCCTATCTTAAATCATCTACGAATATATTAAACGTATTTACATTCAAATGCTTGTTTTGTTATTTTTTTCGCTTGAGAATGTTCTGTTGATGAGTGGGGTGTATACATACATACATTTTATACCATTTAGGTTATATATATATATATATATATATATAACCTAAATGGTATAACTAAAAAAAACAAATATTTATATATTTATTCATTTCATGTTCTTTTCAGTTTCGAATAATGACGCTGAAAAACGTAATTAAACTTGTTATAATGCTAAACACGCCCCTAGAAAGTTATATTTAGTGTTCTGCAAAGTATCTTCATACAACAAAGCACATTTTTATGTATAAATAATCAAAGATTCTTAATTGTGACTTCTTTTAGTCGGTAAAAAGGCAACTATGTTCGCTACATTTAGTTTCGATAAACATCCAAATGCGAAAGGGCTGAAAAAGGCTCTAAAGAGCTTAGAATCGAATAGAGATCATTTGTACCTGATCTTTAGGAACTATGATTGTTTCTTGTTCATAGTTTAATACTGATTGTTTTTAAGAATACGAAGACATGTAGGAGAGTCGTGGAATACCATATTCTAGACTTCTTGTTTTATATATATCTTTCAAAATTATTAGTAGACCTTAGATTTTTGTGTACCTAATAATAATATTTTAATCATTCTTTTGAACTATTAAACAATTTTTTGTTGAAAATGATTTTCTTCCTCCTTGTTAAATACGGATATAGTTTTTGAGATATATTTGTATTTAGGTACCATTTTAAAGAAAACAATTACGCAATATAGTTCCAATTTTTTATGCTTCTATAAAGGGTACATATGCATGTAGTGAACCAAAAATATTTTTTTTTCTTTAAGTAATACCTAAGTGTTTTATGAAATAAATTTTTATATGTGGAAAAAAAACTACAATTTCCAAAATTACGAAGCTCTACGATTTTTTCGAATGAAATATTCAGTCAAATCATTTAAAAAGGTGGTTCTCCATTTTTTCTGCATTGTATTATATATATATGAGACATAAAATATTTTGTATATATATGGAATATAATTTTTTAAAAATTATACCTAAATGCAAATATATCTGAAAATTTTTGTCCATATTCAACTCAAAGGGAGAAAAACTTTTTGACGAAAAAATACTTTTATAATTCAATAAAAGGATTAAAATATCATTATTAGGCTCACGAAATTCCTAAGTTCTAAGAATAATTTTTAAAGCATAAATGTCATAAAAAGAATGAGTTTTAAATCCAGTTTTTATTTTCTCCCTCACATCCTGGTACCCTTAAATTATAATAAAATGATTAAGTATTCCATCTGAATTTCGTTTCTTTATCTTTTTTTATCATTACATGCTTAATTGAATCGTGTATCTTTATAGTGATTGTAATGTTAGTATTTAACTATGCATTTAACTCTTGAAAGGTATCATCTAAAAAAATTCCGTTAACGATATCATGTATCTGTATAATTTCACCGCAGTAAATTAATTTTATTTTATAAATTTAAGCCACATATCATTATTTAATTTAGCTTTCTTTCTACGAATTGGGATTTGTTGAGACGCTCATCTTCATTTAAACAGGAAATTATAACACGCTTTTACGATTACTAGCGCGGATGCATTTCTTCATCATTTAAAATTTCTGCACTTTCTCCCGTGACATTATGAATTAAGTCGACATGATCATTGTCCTCATAATCGTCTTCTACAATGCCTTCATCGTTATCGTTTATACTGTCCTCATAATTGCTAAAATCATCCGTTTTTAGTACAATTTTTTCCATTTCATGTTTTTTTTGGGGGAGTGCCGTGTAATAAAAGCATTATCACGGTAATAAAATAAAATAAATAAAAAATATTTTTATAATAATTTTATTTTTACCTCTCAGCTTATTAATGTCTTACAAAAAATAAAAAATAATAACTACAGTACTTAACAGCAAATTAAATCTTCACGAAGTAATTTTAAAAACTTACAGTATCATGGGTGAAATATTACCCAAGATCAGTTTTTCTTTGTTGTGCAGCTAATGAAGCACATATATAACAAAAGTGAAATTTTTTTTACCTTAACGGTATCTCTACTGACACCATAAATGATTACAGGAAAAATCAGTGTTAGCAGTAATTCGGGGTTTTTTTTAATAATCTAAGAAAAACAATTTTCACGGAGTGATTAATCACCCATGATACCTTTTAAGGGTTAAAATTATCCTCGCTTCTAGTTCATACTTTGTAACATTCCCTGTGATAGACACAAAACTCTATTTTCAAAGGAAATGTTAACATATTTGATCCCTAAAACTTAGTAAAGGCCCAAATTACTTCTGCAATGTCTCATTGACTTTCAAGTCAAATGCAAAGCTCATTTCCCAGATAATTAAAGTTACATTTGGCTCTTCCCATTTCCCTTGGAGATTTCCAGGTCAAGAGAGTGTGCAGAGTAATGCGTTGTAGCTTCAACAGTCTCAAGAGATGAGCGAAATGGATATTTGAGAGTTAATAACATAATTAAGTCTCTCTCTTTATATTTAATGATATATAAATCAACATAATATAGAACGCTATTAAATTGTTATCGTAATGTATATTGTATATATATATATATATATATATATATATACCCAACTCTTTTTTAATAGGTAGATAAGTTCCTTAGGAAACCGTGCAAAATAAAATTCATGTAAAAAATGCATGGTAATGGTAAATATGGGAATATGTTCCCCAAATTTAAGAAATCGTGTGAGATGAAAAAAAACCTCTAAGTATTTTCCAAAACAATCGTGCAGAAAAGTAATAATGAAATCCATATTATATATTCATAAAACAAGCACAATTCATTTTATTACATAAAAAAATTTAAATTAGTGTATATGAAAATTAGTGTATGAAAATTCAGAGTATAGGTACATACAACACATAAAAATTCAAATTGAAATTAGGAATAAAATAATTAACAACTATTCATCGTTACTTGATATCAAGGGTGCACGTTTATTACGAGCAGGATCAAAAATGCTATCATCGGTAGATATGTCAGATGTGTCTGGCACAACTATAGGCTTCAATTCAAATGAAGAATTTCATTCATGATTAATGGACTCTGTTGTTGTTTTTCTCTTGTTAAAGTATGTTGTATGTTATTAACGGCTGGGTTTTTTTTTTTTTTTTTTTTTTTTTTTTTAGCTCTGATGTTGCTTATACAATTCTTGATAATCTACTGCACAAAACTTAAGATTACGTTGAAATTTTAATGCACGCTCCATGTTAGAATCATAAGAAAATGTTGTTCCATACTTGTAGCAAATTTCAAGTCTTCGCGAATTAAATCACCCGTTAATAGCTGGACTTCACCTTCGACTTCGTCATTATCGTCTTGAATTATCGAAATGAAAAAATGCATCGAAATTTATAAAAATTAATCATACATAACAGAAATTGTGATTTTAAAGGTATATTTCAAGTTAATAACATGTTAAAACAAATAATTTTTTTATTTAAGCGACTGAATTTAGTCGAAACAGTGACATAATGGATTTCCAGTTTGCCTAAAAACCGAATTGCGGTGTTCAAATCGGAGTACAACGAAAAAAAGAAAAAAGTGATTATAAAATTCGGGTATTCCCCGTAACTCCAGAATATAAAGTAAATGAGCCATAAGTAGAACAAGTCACTCCCACATGTGTGGTCATAAACCAACCATCCTCTAATTACACTGTCAAAATCGGGATTAAAAAAAATTGGGGGAAGGGGGATTCATGCTAGAACAAAAAATTCGTTTAAAAAAGTATTTTGCTGAACCATGCAATTTCAAAAATCGTGTAAAAAAGAGTTGGTTGTATGTATGTATGTATGTATATATGTGTGTATATATATATATATATATATATAATTCATAATCCTAAATTCACAAATATATAGTCAATTCTATTATTACCTGAATTATTATTAATACTAGGTGAAATATTTTCGAAAAGAATGTAAGATTATATGAGAAAAACAGAAAGACCTACTTAAGAACAAATAAGAAAATTTAAGATTTTTTTTTATTTTAAATGTTTAATTAATTTAAGTTAAGAATTTTCATAGACTATTCCAATCCCACTTTACAGATCAAGCATTTAAGAAGTCGACTAATCGACGTAGCGGGAGAAAACTATATTTCTATATCACCGGTTTTATTTTTGTTACATTCTTATAACCAACAAATAATAAGAATTTTAATCGAAATAGACTTTTTGATACCAATAAGGAGATTTCCTCTTTTCATATCACCTGAAAAAAAAAAAATCGTGACCTTGATCAAGCTCCCATTATTCCATCGTCTGGAATTCTATCATTAAGATCCGTCATTTGATCAGATGATTTTGTGACAACTCAGCGTGACCACCATTTTACTGTAACCATCATCTTTTACGTGAAGAAAAAGAATTTAATGTTTTCTTAGTAAATAAGGGCAAATCTGTTATTTATCCTAGCCAGTTTCGACAATTTTTATTTATTTTTTTGTTTGTTCGGAGATACATTCTAAAGAATGCCTTGTAAGTTATTCGCTTTATATCTCAAATTTTTTATGAGATAAATAACTGCCCAAATTATAATTCAATACAAAAGGTTGAAAAAGACTGACTAGAGCTCTTACATCATTTCGTTTACTCTGTCTGCTAATAAATCATTATTATACGAGTCATTTAATAATGTTTTGAATTCCTCTATAAGCTTTGATACTTCTGAAATCTTTTATATTACCTCTAAAAATTGAAAAAGCCAAAATTGGCACATAAGAAAAATAAAATGAGCCACACGATATTTAAAAATACATTTATTTGCAAAAAATTTTATTGATTACTTATTATAAAATTATTCTGTTGGATAACGCATTTATATTTATATCTTAACGATTACAATACTTTTTACATGTTTCGTATTGAATTTCTGATGGGCTGAACACACCCTTGAGATTTTTTTTTTACTTATTTCAGGACATAAATTGTTAAAATTGAAATACAAAATCATTTATTCGTTCTTATGTATAAATATATTTACAGAAAATTGAATTATTAAAGATTTATTTCTCCAAACATATATGATTATCATTTGCTGAATCATGACAGATTAAGAACTAATTATGTATTTTATTAAGTACTTTGCTATATAAACTCTTTGTTTGAAAAGTATTACAAAAGCTAGACTCGACTTAAAATAAACGGAACAAAATTTAACTTAAAAGCAGTGGGGAAGTAGATGGAAATCTCAGCTAAGAACGATCAAGATTATAAAATTACCTTGAGTCTAAACTCGACATATTCCAAGCTAAGAGCTAAGTCCACATTAACTACACTAGCAGTAGATCATTCACAACAGAAGTAATTAATTTATCCTGCTCACAACATTAATCTCATTTTTCGACTGCGTCTATAAACGTTATATAGAGAGATATAAAATGTAGTTCATTGTTGTTCTTTGCATATCAGAGCAAATAACTTCTAAGAATAAACGAGTATTTGCCGGTAGAAATAAAAAACAAGCGTAAAACAAGCAAAATCTTACTAAATCAATCAATCAAAACAAGAGTAATCCGAAGTTATAGTGTATGTAACGCATTGCTATCTCTCTCTCTCTCTCTCTCTGTGTGTGTGTGTGTGTGTACTTTTATAGGAATGGTGTTTCCGTGAAAAAAGAATGAATTCAGTGATATAATATAAAATATTCATTGTGCTTCGTTCAGTTGTGTTAACCGATGATATGCACCCCCTGCAAATTGATTTTCTGATTAATTAACTGCCTAAGGATCTATATTTTTTCCCCGAACTTTTTTTTCTACATTCCATCCTCGTTTTCTTCCTTTCCTTTGTCTAGATTACATACCCAAGATTTAATTGTAATAAATACGCGTTCTTACGTAAAATAAGGTGTTCGGGAGCACACGCCAACTCCAACTATATTATTGAAAACAACTATCCGAAAATCTTTATTAAATTTCCATATCAATCATGAAATTACTTATTGACTTCTGAGAAAATTCGACTTTGGCTTTATTTATTTAATTTCTTTAAATTGTGAAAAAAATATATTCTTTTAAATTGTAAAAGATTGAGATTAATATAAAAAACATGGTTGCTTCGAACCACATTTTACAGTGTTTTAATTATTTTTGAACAAGATTTACATATAAGGAATGATAACATTTTTCTCATCTTTATATCATTTGTCTTTCTGCTTTTATTTTCGGACGAGCAAGACTGATAGCCATTATTATGTAATTATTTCCTCCTAAAACGAACTAAAAATGTTAAAAAAATAAAAAAAAAAGCTTGAGCCAATTTCCTTTTGATTTTTTTTCATTATCATAAATGACAATTACACGAAAACTTGTTTTTATATTCCACGTATTTTCGACTATTTAATAAATCATTTTATCTTACAGAAATTTTATCAGTATCAAAAAATTCAAGATTATCAGGAACTCATTTTCGAAGTTATTTTAAAAATACGTCATTGTTAGTTTTTTTTTTTGGATGAAATTACTCTCAAATTTTTCTTTAAATAAATAATTCTTTATGAAACACTCTATCGTTGTTTTATAATGTAATTTAATGTTAAAGAAATTATCTCTCAATGTTGCATTCATTTAGATTAATTACATTAATTTATTAAATTAATGCGAGAACAGCAAGAGGACAACATTTTAACTGTATATACTGAAATAACACGATGTATTGTCAAATTAACATTCCATAACATTCTTTATATGAAAGGAGATATTTTCAGATGAAAAAAGTTTGTTACATGCTACAGATGTCTCAACACTCAATTTCAATTTTATATACTTTTTCTCAACTTTTAAGTTAAAGACTTCCGGAAAAACTTAATAGAAGTAAATTTTGAGTAATTAAAATACCTAATGCGATTTAGTTTTTGTGCTATATGTAACCAGAATTGAAATTTTTCTCGCAAGATTTTCAAATGAAAATATTATATCGAAAAATAAATTTTTATACGATAGTAAAAGTCTTTAAAGTGCTTAATATAAAAAAAAGAAATGTAATTGAGGGTATGGAGATAATCGGTAAGTCAAGAACCACAAATTACTGAGGAGAAAAATGAAAGTAAGAGAGGCAATCAAGTTCAATCTCATTAAGGTTCAAAGATAAGCAAAATTTGGATTGATTTGAGTTTTTAATGTCAATATTTTAAATCAGTAAAGGTAAACAAACTAATAATTTGCATTTCACTTAAAACAGTTTAAGTCTATAATTTTCCAGTAATATTCTAATATTATTTAACTATTTTTACTGTCAACATTTTAAATAAAGTTTCTGTAAGCTAATCCAAAATTTTAAAATGATAGTGAATTTTGTTTCATATAAAACAATTAAAATAAATATAAAATTTTCATATATAGTTATAACAGGTGCCCTACTAACCACATAGAAATGAGCATGATAGACCCAAAGATAATTTAGATATTTTATTTCCAATTTGTTCTTACCATCTGTTGAGATAATAATATTTGAACTCGTATGGTTTAACAAATGTTCATAGAAAAACTCAAACTCTGATGGGGCAAATCACTAGCCTGTTTTGTAAAATGTTTTCAATTTGGCTTCATTAACTTAATTGTGGGTAATAATGAATATTTTCTGAGCTTTATTTCTTTATATTAAACTAAACCGTATTGAAACTGAGTATTTTGGATACTGTTTCACCACTCGGAAAAAACATTCTTTCAAATTCCAAATTTGTTTACCACGCATGCGCAACATGCATCAGTTATCAAGCTGGAAAATCTTTCAAATCGCTTTTGGTGCAGAAGAAACAACTCACGCAAACCTATTGCGACTCGGCTGCGGGCACATTGCCTCCTTTTAAGTTGCTTTTTACCGCCAAGCGCGTTGCTACTTCCATTACTGTGTCAAAGGGGCGTTCTACTTGCGCCGTTGGTTGCTTTGCCAATTACGTTGCCAGCAAGCACACTTGGTTAGTGCGAATGCCGCAGTGGAGGCTACCCTAGGCTTAGAGCAAAACGGCCTCCGAGATCACCCCTCTGCTGACTGCAGATATAATACTACATCAGACAAAATATTTGAAGGTTTAATATATTACCATACAGAAGCCAATGTACAGCAGACGGTACATACAAAATAACGTGAACTTTCACAGGACTAAATAAGATACGAGGCATTGCAGTAAGATTTGCAGTGGTTAGCATCTCAACAGAACCATAGGGACAATAAATTTATTTTTCAAATTAAACAATTTAAATAACAAATCAAAGGGACCAGTGACATTTGATGTGTGAGTAATAAACAAATTGGAATAAAACTCAGATTTTGCTTTGAAATATAAGGCTGAACCCTAATACCGGTATTACAACAAGTACCACATGGATCTCCCAGTCAGAAAGAGGTGTGAGAGAGCACTTCTTAAATTCTTTACTGTAATGATACCAGAGGCAGGGATATTCATTCCTTCTGTCATCAAAGTGTAATGAGAGTTTGCAAATTTTAATCCGGTTTCGTTATAATCTCTGGTCCTCGAACCCAGTGGAAGTTGTAAAATCAAGAATAATTGGCTAATTTTTCTTTGAGCAGTAGCTAAAATAAAAACTGATTTATTTTTGAGATGCCGTGCATAAATGACATAACTACTGTTGGTAAAAATAGAAACTTTGAAATTATGAGAGGCCACAATACTGAAAATCCGATGCTCGAAGCTCGGCTGGAAAACTGAATAATAAGAGCTAATTTTAAACATGTAGATTACTACCATATGGACAATCTCTCCCGTGAAGATACACCGATGAATCTGATTTCGGATCCAATTCATAATCCGTCGGTGTAAATGTCCCAGCTAGGATTTGCCCAAAATTTAACAAGAAAAGAACTTGTTTTTCAGGTTCTCAAAGTATATATATTTTATTCTGAGATGGAATTATAATGGGTAAAAGTTAATGTACGCTGTCTTTAAGAATGTGATTTTCAAGAAAATACAATTTTTGGGTAAGATGAATAGGAAGAAACGCCAGGAATTATCTGCAAAGTCACAGTTGGAGATGTTCTATAGACCTTGAGTAATTTTTAGCAAATCTCTGAATGGAGTTTACTAGTAATTTGAGGAAAGTTGGCGACGGACCTCGTA
>BMAW01067209.1:349324-369491 GCA_019974015.1 Nephila pilipes | reverse complement strand
TTATCAAACATCTGTCAAGTGACGAGGACGACACCTGAGCTAGCACCTCCCTCTCCTAATTTCCACACCACTCCAAATCGATATTTTTTATAAATGTGTCAGAAACGAGATTATCTAATTTTGTATCATATGCAAAGCAAAATTTGCATTTATTACATTTTAATCACTTTAAAACTGTCTTCACACAGTATCTATCTAGATATTCTAATAGTAGAAGAATTTATTCACTTTTAATGCCGTCTTTCGGAACTATAAAAAAGAATAGAAACATTTAATCTGGATCTGAAATGTTTCCTCAAGTTCTTCCCACTTTTCTTCGAATTCATTTTAGAACATTTGAATTTCATATTATTTTTTGAGGTAGCAACCAACAGCTACTTAGCGTGAAGCCTTCTCTTTTGAATGCAGTACCTCTCGCTTCTGTAAACATATCCATATATCCGTAGCCTTCGTCCGCAATAAGGTTTTTTTTTTTTTGTTTGTCTCGCCAAAAAAATAACGAGAGCAAAGAACATTTCTCATGAAATGTGGAAAAACCGTTCTGAAACTTATAATTTATTGAAAGAAGTGTACAGTAATTAATGTGTAACACGTGCACGCATTTTTGAGTGACTTAAGCATTTTCAAGATGGCCGAGAAGACGTTGAAGATTGTTCACACCCGGGTCGCCCTTCTACATCAAAAACGGGTGACTATATCGAAAAAATCAGTAATCTGAATCCATCTGACCGTCGGTTAAGTATTCATGCGATTGCTGAGACTGTAGGAAATGACAAAACATCAGAAAGGCAAACTTTTCCACCAAGACAATACGTCGGTTCATTCTACTTTGTCCGTCAAGAGATTTCTAGCCAAGGCAGCAGCATCCTAGTGTTAGACCTTATTCGCCGGATCTTGTGCCATACGATTCCTATCTATTTTCTAAGGTAAAACCTGCATTATAAGGAACAGGATTGAGATCCGTTGTGGCTGTGAAAGAGATAGAGGCACGCGTCCTGAAGCAGCTGACAGAAGACTTCCAACACTGTTCCGAACAATGGAAGATTCGCATGGAGCGTTGTAGGAAGAGAGGAGGGTTTATATTGAGGTGATATTACGTAAATATGTTTGATATCAATAAATATGTTTTACAACTTATATCTTGTTATTTAAAAGTCACACCTAGTCAAAGTAAAATAAGCTTCTCTCTTTCGTTAATGCGTTAATGTCCCATTTCCTTTTTTCACATTTCCTAATTGAGGAATTTGCATAAAAATCTGTATCTTAAGCACAAGGTTGTTCAAATTTATCATTTTTTTTCATTCTTTTGAATGAAAATTCAGAGTTTACAATACGTTTCAGCTTTTCATTAATCTTAATGTATTAAACAGTAGTTGATGCTTTTTCTCAAACTGCAAAATGCTTTCACCAGTTTGGGAAAAAGAAAATTCTTTTAAAATATTTCAAATAATGTTTTATCTTTGATCACAAATGTACTTAAAATGATAATTTGATCTGCAGTAATTGCATAATTGATTGATTGGTTTTATTAACTTCGCACTAGAAGCAACACGAGGACTATTGGGAACGGATCTAGTAAATTTGAACCTCAGTCGAGTGACGAGGACGACACCTGAGTTGGCACCTCTCTCTCCAAACTTCCACACCATAACCAAAGGAAGAACTTTGAAGTGCATCAGCCACAGCCACATGGAGGGTCTTTAGTGGCTTCAAGGTTCGAACCCAAGACTCGACGAGAACCGCTGGTCATGAATACTCAATCATGACCACTAGGCTACCACGGCCAAAATCATTAGTGAAAAATTACTTTAAGAAGTTGAGTGAAGATTTAAAGGCCACATTTACAAGAATAGAAACTTCAAACTCTTTGTATAATTCTCCTTTAAGTTATAAATAAATAATAATAATAACAATTCATAATAATATAATAACGAAAAAATATTAACCCAAAGCGAAATTATATATACAAAGGTTCTTTAGTCGCCTCCATAGATTTTCAATCAGGTTAAGATCTGGGCTATTTCTAGGTCATTCCAGCTGAGGAATATGTTTATCTTGAAACCAGTTTTTGCACATAGTAGCCACATGACATGGAGCTGAATCCTATTGAATGAATATAATGAATCCTATGAAGCATTTATATAAATTCTTTATTTTCTTGAAAAAGATCATAAACGGCAGACTTCAGTTTGGGCTCAAGTGTTTCCTTTATGAATTTTTGAGCATGAATATTTTCATTTACCAGACAAACTCTGCCTACACCTTTAATATTATTATGCAACTTCATATCATGACACTACTAACTTCAACTTCATATCATGACGTAGGTATAATGCAACCAGGATTATACCTACAGTGAAATTCTTCGCCAATTCTTCGTCCCGTGTATTTTAGGCCATCACTATCAAAAAGGAAAATTTTGGTCTCATCCACTCCAAATAACACTGCCCCATAGTTCCATTACCCAATTAACACAGGATTTGGCCCAATTTTAACTTTTAGCCTTTGTTTGAGATAGAACAGTGGCTTTTTTCATGGAATTTTAGCATTCAGACTAAATTTCTTCTGTCTGCGTCGAACAGTTCTTTCACTTACCTTTACATCAGTTCGCGCCATTTGTTCTTGTATATTCCCAGCTCATTTTCTTCTATCACGTAGCTTAGTCTTTTAATTTTCCTATCAGTAATTGATACTGTGCATCTTTTCTTTCCTTTACCGGTTTTTTGTAGTGATTGAATCTCGGTGTATATCTTCGAAAGTTTCGAAATGCCATCTTTGGTTAAGTTTCCTATTTCTCTTCTGTATTCCAATTTTTCATAACTGTAGCCTTGATTACATAAAACAATTATTTTGCATCACTTTCTGAGTGACTAGTCAACTCTTTGTATCATTCTTGCAATTTTATTACTAAATGAAAGAACGCAATTAAGCTTTGCAAGCGCTGATAACAAATTTTGGAAAAAGAATCATTTCCAGGTAATCAGGCTTTCCTTGACCAACATATTCTCCTGATTTCATTGCGCTACATTTTTTTCCTCTTTGAGTGTCTTTAAAATCGTGTCTTTAAAAATAAGCTTGAAACCATTGCTTAGATCAAGATCAATATTTGTCAATAAATCCAAACGATATGGCAAAGAGGTGTTGCAAGCCATGTGCTGGAAATAGCCAGTGTTTGCGAACTAGACAATGGTACTCGTCTAAGAGATTTAGTTTTATATACCTAGCTTCTGAAAGATGTACAACATTCACTTATGTAAATAAATATAATCCAATTTAAAGCATAAAAAATTATGTTCATTGAAAACTGCAAAGTGGCTTTTGGCCAACTTTTACATACAATCATCAGTTTGGTGAGTGATATCTTCGACTGTCTGGATATTTTGATTAAATATCTATTTTCTCCAATAAATTGGTTAGTTCAACAAAATTTAGAGGGTGCAAGTTTTATTCCTTAATACTTCCTTTTTAACAGGGTTTTTCCCCACACACATATTCCATTGAATTCACAAATGAACTGATTTATTTTCAATATTAAGCAAAGGTTAGAATTTGAGTTCATCTAACACCTATTAATATCATTTTACTATCAATAAAACGAAAATTGAATAATAGTTCAGTGTCTGACAATAAAATTTCAAAACTGGATAAGAATATCATGAATTCAATCTACAATTAAACCATTAGCAGCGAGATAAAATCTAGGTATTCAATATATTCTCATGGACAAAAAAAATTAGCGCACCAAGAAATAATTGCGGGATCGTAACGAAACTGGGCATGAAGGTAGATGTCGGGGAGATATGCAAATGATTAGAAATGCAGCGTGATTACGCATTACGCATAGCCGGTAGAGGGCGTTAAACGTCGTTCTACGTGGAGTAACCAAAAGGTAACAAAAACTTGTTTGAGTGTGCTGAATCGTTTACAAAGGAAGAGCTGAGGTAGACATGCCATTACGCCATTTTCGAAGACAATATGAGCAGCTGTCGGAGTTTGAGAGGGGGAAAATCATCGGAATGATAGAAGCTGGGTGGTCAACTAGGCGAGTAGCTCGTCGATTAGGCCACTCTGATTGTGTTGTGAGAAGGTATTGGGACCAGTGGATCGAGAGATGCTATTTACACGAAGACCAGGCTCAGGACGCCTTCGACAGACCAGTCGTCGAGAAGACCGCCACATCGTAAGAAATGCACGCGTACAGCTTACCGCTTCATCGACCGCCATCCAGGTACATATAGCACCTTCACTAGGGGCCCCTGTGTCTTCTCGAACCATACGAAGGCGCCTGGCTGAAGGACATTTGGGATCGCGACGCCCATTACATGTGCTGCCCTTGACATCCACCCATCGACGTCTCCGTTTGGAGTGGTGCTGGGCACGAGGAAACTGGGCTGCAGCGGAATGGAACCAGGTCATCCTTAGCAACGAATCCAGATTCATTCTCAACAGTGATGACAATGGTGTTCGTGTGTGGAGACCCCGTGGTGAAAGCCTCAATCCTGCCTTTACTTTACAGCGACACCCCGCTCCCACAGCTGGTGAGATGGTAAGGGGTACCATTGCCTACAATACATGGTCATCCCTAGTATTGATCTTTGGCACCATGACAGCCGAGCGATATGTCCATGACATCCTGCAACCGCATTTGTTGCCACTCATACAAAAGCTCCCAGGAGCCATTTTTCAACAAGACAATGCTCGGCCTCACACGGCAAGGGTGTCACAAGACTGTCTCCGCACTGTTACTACCCTTCCCTGGCCTGCCCGTTCCCCAGATTTGTCTCCAATCAAGTATATCTGGGAGCATTTGGGACGGCGAGTTGGGCATCCCACTAGTTTGAACGAACTAGAGGCAAGGTTACAGCAAATATGGAACAAAATGTCTCAAGACATCATACAGAACTTGTATACCTCAATGCCCGATCGTATCGCATCGTGCATTCGCGGTACAGGGGGTTCAACAGAGTATTAAATCCTCCGTTCTTTTGCCTTTTTCTCTGAAATAAATGATCCTTTTTCTTTGATTTTCTAATCATTTACTTATATCAAAGTAGTCATTAAGTATGTAAAATTTCGTTTCCTTTTGAAGGAATTTTTTTGCTCTAATTTTTTTTGTCCATGAGTGTATATAGCAAAGAAAAAAAAAATATCTTTTTTTTTTTTTTTTTTTTTTTTTTTTGTTTTTCAGAAAGAATGATAAAATGATTAAAAATAATAAATATATTGATTTTGGTTATGTATAATTTCACATATTTTCTGAAGCTTTGTAAGGAAATTGAACTGACCGATAAGTTCAATGGAGCAAGGACCAAATGCATGCGTCTACGCTGCGTCAAACAAAGTGTAATTGTGTTCTAGAAATTAGGGAGAAAGGGGGGGACTACATTTTGGTACAGGGGCAGGATAGAACTACTACTACATCCGTATACTACATTAAGAAAAAGTAATTGGCCGCAAAATATTCCTCCCAATTTAGGGTTCTATACTGCACCTAAAAGAGCAAATACATCAAAGTGGATGGCCACGGAAACTTAGCCCATGATTATAACACCTCAAATATATCAGGCCATATACCCCTCTGTGTTTTGCGGAGACCATGGCCATGACCCAAAGAAGTGGTTGAAGGAGTGTGACCGAATAGTGAAGTACAATTAATGGGATGAAAGTTTCTGCCTGGCAAACATACTTTTTCCTGGACGGAACAGTTCGGGAATGGTTCGAGAATATCGAAGAGCTTCTAACATCTTAGGACCAATTCAAATCGGAGTTCATCATCCCGATGTCATCAATAACTGAAGAAACGGATCTCTGATCAATATAATTCACCAAATTGTTCGAGAAGAGCTCCAACGGAATACACAAAATACTGAAAATCTAGGAGACCAATAACAATAGATTGAAGCCATTGTCCATGAAGAGGTGTAGGAAACTCTATCACCTCTCACATAACATTCAACAACTAAGGGTATTGTTCAATTTTTCCTCATTTTGCAGAAACTGTCTAATTCCTTCCAAGCAATCAACAAATCTTTGAAACGCGTTCCCGCGGCTCAACCAGTGAACATTATTATACATCAATAAGTCATTATACACCAAGGTGACTTCTTTTACCAAAGCATCAAAATTTTCTTAATTTAAAACCTGCGATGAAATGAGATTGACTATTTTTGTGATCTCTCAAAGCACTCTTAACTACCGTCGTTACAAGAGATGTTAAACCACTCTTAGCTTGTTGGTGAATGATGCAGGGGATTTCAAGAATTGAATGTCCTACGTCCGTTTGAAATATACTTATGAAACCATTTTTTTTTTTTTTTTTTTTTTTTTTTTTTGCCCACCATACTTGGAGCACCATCAGTTGTTACTGAAACAATCTTTTTCAAATCAATTTCTTTCTCAGCAAGTGAATTTTTAACAGCTGTGCAAATATCTGTGCCCTTTGTAGTTGTTAACAACAATGTTATCACAATTAATTCTTCCTTAATAACGTTTCCTACGCAATATCGAGCAAAAACAGCTAAATATACAGATTTAGTGACGTCAGCGCTTTCGTCAAGACATAGCGATATAAAAGGGGCGAAGTTAATGTCAATATTTTTGTTGATCTGCTACATTTCTGGTCAGTTTTAAGATTCTTTCTTTTATTGTGTATCTAGATAGAGGAGAATCTTTGATGCGCTGAATTATCTTATCTTTATTATCGAAATCATCAAAAAGTGAAGGCGCACATGCTAACCAGGTTTCCTTCAAAAACTCTCCCTCTTGAAAAGGTTAAATGCCGAGCAATGACATTCGCAGACGAGTAACTTGCCACACTCGTATGACAATTTTTTCCAACATATTTAATCATAGACGTCAACTGTTTATTTTTGTCTTTCATAGCACTTGCAATTCATTCCTTTTGCTCTAGTTCGCTTTTTTAACTAATGAATTTGTGATTTGTTTCAAAATGCCGTTTTAAGACGATGTTCTACATACCACTGTTCCGGAACATAAAACACACACCGCTTTGTCGTCTTTACTAATCATGCCATATTTCTCAGTCCATCAAGTTTGAAATTCTCTGATACACTTACTAACATGCACTTTTTGTTTTTTGCTGAACCAGCCGTATAAAATAACTGTTAAAAATCGTAAATATAGCGCAAATAAACTTTAAAATACAGTTGTGTCAACGAAATTGACTGTTATGCTATGCGTAAACAAATTATGCGCCATTAGCAATTGTAGTTCACTATGTAACTACAATAACAAACGAGTGAGCTTCCTGCCCGCCTACCCGCGCCCGAACACTCCGTGTTACGAAACTTGATAAGTGAGGGTGCCACGGTGCCGGCGCCAGACGGGGAGAAAAAAACATTTTTTTGTTTCGAAAGTTTTGTCATAGAATAATGCTTGTAACGAAAGTTTTGTAAGATAATGTAAATTCTGATAAGTATTATGCGTGTGAATGATTTATTAAAATGTGAAAAAAGACATTCATCTCGTCATTTCGAAGTTTTGGATTTGTTTCATCGATAGGAATGAAATAGTGAAATACTCTGTAGCGTAGGATCAATCGCGTTCGTTCGTAATACGCTTCATAGTGAACTTTGTAACTGGTGTCGTGCCCAAAATATTGTGTCGCGTGCCATTGGTTCGCCATCCCTGATCTAGACGGCTGGAGAAATTACGAACCTTGGAAGCACAAGAAAAAGATCGAAGGCGGTATGACACCAAACATCGAATAGTCTTCTACAGATCTTCTGGAGACCTCGTATGGATTTTTACACCAGTAACAAAAATCTGTCTTTCGGAAAAGTTACTTAAAAAATAATTCGGCCCTTATCAAGTCTTACGACGACTAACTGACGTAACGTATGATGTTCAAAACTTCTATCCCAGTTCGCGACGTCGACGGACAATAGATGTGGTACATGTCCTTCGAATGAAGCCCTACTGTGATCCCGATGCACAAAAATAGTTTCCAGGTGACTACTGCTTCTGAAGAGCTTAATCCAAAAGGAAGTGCATGCAGCTTCCCAAGAAAATCACAATCCTGTCAAATCTATTCACACGCCATGACATGCTCGCGGACATGTCTTACTACCCCATGACATGTCTTACTACAGAATTCTTAAGCAATAAGACGTTGTTTTTCAAGGGGAGAGCGATACGATGAAACAAGCACCGATGGCACAGAGATAAAGCGTTCCACAAAACAAGAGTTCCCGGTTCCAAAACCACCGTGCTGAAAACATTAAAGTTGCACGTCTAAGATTTAATTTTTCTCTCTCCTATAATTTATACAACTCTCTAGAATATTCTTTACGTTTCCAGAGCAGTATTTTGGAATATTTTCCTGTAGTATATAAACACATGTGTTTTAAGTCTGAGAATTCTCAGCTCTCAGTAGCTGTTATCACGTTATCCATTATGTGTCCAATTCAACTTGTGACAATATTGCAGTTACCGCAATTTTTACGTTGAAGTTATAGATTTCCGAGTCATAAAACTGAGTAAACAACTGCTAAAATTTCTTATGTTTATATTTAAAAACGAAATTTTAATTTCGTTGCCAATCTTTTTGCATTTAGAACACTTTAAATCGTGTGCACTGATTTGAAAGATTTTGTTTTGTTTAGCTGTATATATTTACCCTCCCCCTTTTTTTCCCCCTTATAATACTGCTCATAAGTGTTCTTTGCTCCTAATATTATACTTTTTAGTGGGATGAAGTTGCCTGTAGTGCCGAGTCCGGTTGGGTTCTGACCTCCTATCTGAATGGTAAGTGAATGTAAAAGTTATTTGCGCAAGAGCCAGATGAGGCTTTGCTGCGCCAAACAAGATGTAACTGAGGTCTCGACTTGCAAAAATTGGAATTAAAAAAAAAGACAAAAATTGGTTGACAAAGATGGTCGAAAATAGAGAAGGATCGCTGGGGTAACCCGGGGATGCCAATCTGAATGGATTTGGCGAGTTAGCATTTCGTCGATTTCTACGCTTATCCAGAAGTTAGAAAAAAAACAGTGGAAAATTCGTGTTTCTTCAAAAAATTGCTAATGTTTGAGAAAATTTAGAGAGGAGTTTTTTAGCCGCTTACAAGATTATTATATTTTTGAACAATTTTTTCCAACGGAGAACACTAGTTTCCTGTTACAATGTGATCGAGAAATTAAGGTGGTGAATGCAATAGAGTTTTACAATTCTCCAATAACCAAACTAAAATAATTTGATTGTATCTTTTGGATTATTTATCTTGTTGAAAAAAGATGCGACACTAAGCCTAATTTCTGGAAACTTAGTTTTAAATTGTTCTCTTCAATTGATTCAAGTATTTCATTTCATTAATCAGGTAATAGATACCGATTTATCCACTTATTTTGCAGACATACAACCCCATACAAGAACAAACCACAATCATTCTTAATAGTGAGGATGGTATTTGAATCATCTTTCAACAATGGATATTACATTATTCTAGAATATTGAGGGTTTGAAATACGAATTTTAACAAATGTAATATCTTCCTCTATTTATATTGGAAATGGAAAAATTTTCCTCAAGCTACGCGAACACAATAATTTCCATCTCGGAGTAATCTTCCAATTATTTTTGCTGAAATGCGTCTTCCTATTGTTGTAGAAGTAGATGAGGCAATTTTTACAGTGCTCACCATAGGAATTTTTATTCCTCGAATGATGTTTTTCTATTAGTCATCCAACTTCGAAGGATTCTTTTCCTCCCTCTTTATTAAGACGTCCAATTTTTTTTTAGGCTTCCAAATAATTTTTTGTATAGCGTTTAACTTTCTTTGCAACATCAAGGAGAAATTTATCCATCTCAGAAATAAGTTTACCGAATTTCCATTATGTGAAGTTCATTTTTTTTCCCTCCCAGAAATCAAATATGGGTACCTTAAAGAAACAAAACTGTTATGATTCAATACGAAAAAAATAGCGGTAGCAAAATCGCAATTTTTATATGGTTAAATTTTATTATATGTACAATCTTGTGACTCTGAAATTTGAAGCTTTGACGTTAACATTTTGTTTTAAAATATGATCGATCCTTCTCTTTTGTTTCCAAGTCTAATACATTTTATCATTCCTAAGGATATTAAACTGAAATGAACATTTTATAATATTGTTATCGGCTTTCAGAGAGTGAGAAGTGCATTCCCAATTTAGGGAGCTCATGGGCAAACATTTAAGGAGTGATAGAAAACATCTAAACATGCAATTTTCAACCAATAATGCAGACGCGGAGAGCAAGCGGTGAACCGCTAGATGACGCTGTAGTTTAGTTTTTATTAACGTCGCACTAGAAGCAACACGAGAGCTATTGGTGACAGACCTCGTAATTTTGAGCCTCGGTCAAGTGACAAGGACAACACCTGAGCTAGCACCCCCTCTCCTAACTTCCACGCCAATGGGAGGACTTAGGGCCCCGACAGATTTAACGTGCTTAAATCACGGCTGCACGGTGGGTCTTTGGTAGCCAAGGTTCGAACCCGCGACTGAACGTAAACCGCCGGTCACGAATCCGAAATCATGACCACTGGGCTACCGCGGCCACTAGACGACACTGTAATGGAAAGAATAAAGCGCGAGTTTTCTTACACATCATCATTTCTACGGTGGATTTCTAGAGACATGGCAACGTACAGTAATCAGGAAATTAGTTTAGTTTTTTTTTAACGTCGCACTAGAAGCAACACGAGGGCTATTGGTAACGGACCTCGTAATTTTGAACCACGGTCAAGTGACGAGGACGACACCTGAGCTGGCACCCCCCTCTCCTTACATCCACACCACGCCAATAGGACTTTGGGCCCCGAACAGATTTAACGTGCATCAGCCCCGGCTACACGGCGGGTCTTTGGCGGTCAAGGATCGAACCCGTGATTGAACGAAAACCGCCAGCCCACGACCTTGACCACTAGGCTACCGCGGCCCCCCAGTAATCAGGAAAAGGCCATGCTTCCAGAAATCCATGATAAATATGACAATGTGTGAGAAAATTCACGTTTTCCATTACAGAGCCGACTTGCGGTTCCTTTGAATTGTATGGTAAAAATTGCTTGTTTAGATGCTTTCTATCACCCCTTAAATGTTTGTCCACAAGTTTCGAAACACCCTGTATATGATATCTTAAGTGAGTGAGTGAAAATTATTGGCGCAAGAGCCAGATGTGGCATGCTGCGTCAAACAAGATTTAACAGTAGTCTGGACATGAAAACATTGAAACAAAAAATTGGTTAACAAGGAGAGTCGAAAATAGAGAAGGATCGATAGGGTAACCAGCGAGTGCATCATTCGTGTTTACTGAAGACAGTAAACCACATAGAAAAGAAAAAGATCACTAGGGCGCCTCGGGATCATGATGGCCGTACTTACCTGAAGAAGGCAAGTACCTGATACAATCCCCAGGGGCTGGGTACCCATTGTAGTCGCCTCTTTTTTGAACTCTTAAATGCAATATATATATATAAAGGCTTAAAACAAAAAAATGTCAACAAATTTCGGTGATTTGTTTCACCAAGACAAAACAGATGAACGAAAAAAAAAGTGTAACAATGATGAAACATCGAACAATCGCATGAAATGACGTATGGGGCATGACATTCGAAAGCTCCAACGAACAATAGATGTTTGTGTCAAGACGAGTATAGCTAATCCGAAAGCGAGTTGATCAGAAACGATAGCCAAAATTCAGCAAGTTCAGGCCAGTTTTTTAACATTCCATATTGCGCGGCCCCCCCCCCCCCAAAAAAATGAGCCAATAGCACAAATAGTAATTGCGATGAAACTTATAGGCAACTTTTTTTTCAAAAAAAAAAAACTTTTCACAATGCAATAATTTGGGTTTTGAAAAGTATCTTATACTTGATGGGTCACATTCTAGAAAATTTATTAATTCGCGGAATATTGTTATTTCTGGGTACTTGCGTATTATAGCAGATTTGTTGTTGGAAATAGATAGTTACAGATAACTCTACATCATTGTCCCATAGCAACCACGAATGCGATTCCTGTATTTGGAGATCATCCAATTGTGTTAAATGTTTTATTTGAAAGACTACTAATGAAATATTAATTGTTAAATGATTCAAGATCATAACTGACACTGCTCTACCTAGTTGATATCCATGACAGTTTAGTTTAGTTCGCACTAGAAGCAACACGAGGACTATTGGCGACGGACCTCGTAGTTTTGAACCTCGGTCAAGTGACGAGAACGACATCTGTGCTGGCACTCCCTCTCCTTACTTCCCAACCACGCCAACGCGAGGACATTGGGCTCGACAGATTTAACGTGCATCGGGTTAATATCCATGAATGGGACATGGTTGCATGGTCCCGATTCCACTAAAGACCCGTCGCGTAGCGGTAATGATACACGTTACAGCATTAAGTATATTAACCCGTTTCCGCCCAGCGTCATATTTATAGGACAGTTCATTTTCACCATTATAAATATAGCTATTCAACGTTTAGCCAATTCTTTTTCTATCCCCTGAAGAGTAATGGTTTCACCCAACTTACTTAAACTGGTTTGAACCGGATTGAAGCATTTTTCAGCCAGCTGCAGACATGTAAACTTCGCCATTTTCATGATTTTTTTCTTGCTGAATTTCATTGTAATCGTACGAAAAGGTTTTAAAGGTAAGTTTAAATATCTTTTCAGAATTTACATTTCAGATATTCTATTAACAGATATCTTATAACGTTTTAAAATTACTTTTACTTTTATTAGTTTTAATTACAAATTAAAACTACTGTCCTAAAAAATAGGACGCTGGGCGGATTCGTTAAATTTTCTGATATTTAGTTTATTTCATAGGTGCTCAAGATGTCGCGGAAAAAAGTTTTTAAAATTGCCAAGGAAGCTGTAGAATATCTATTTTCGGAGGAATTAGATTCTGAAATGATTGTTTTGCCACCTGAAGTAGATGAATTAACAGATGAAAAAGGTTTTGATGACACAGAAACTCTTGACCCATCTGTAAGAGACGTAATTTGTCCTATAATTTGTTAGTTGATCTAAGAAAGAATGGATTTCGAGCAACAGGAACAATAAGTGATAGAATACAGCATTGTCCCCTTGAAATTGATTCTACTTTCAAAAAGACTAGCCGTGGTACACATGATTTCTACTTTGATGTGAAAAATATAATTACTGCTGTAAAATGGAATGATAACAAATGCGTTACACTTGCGACAAATTTTGACATAATTGAGCCACTAACATCTGTTTCAAGGTGTGAAAAGGGAAAAACTGAAAAAAAAAATAAAATCGAGCAGCCATGTCTCGTAAACAATTATAACAAAATCATGGGTGGTGTAGATTCTCATGATTGGCTTTTAGAGAAACATACCATAAGAATCCGAGGAAAAAATTGGTATTGGCCAAATATTACCCGAATTGTAGACATGGCTGTTGTAAATAACGCAGGTATTTACAACATGGTAAATGCAGAGAAATAGAGTATCAAAGAAATAAGGAGACATATTGCAACAGCCTATCTAAAAAAAGGCAACATAGTACAAAAACAAATCGGTATACCAAGTTATATAATTTCATCTCGAGTGAAGGAAATAGACACTGTTAGACGTGATGGAGTTGACCATATAATTGGTAAAAGAGAAAAACAAAGACGATGTCAAATGCAAAATTGTACGGGAAAACCTCTTACATTTTGCATGAAATGTAATGTAACTCTATGTACAAAATGTTTTCCAAATTATCATACATAGTGTGAATATGTTTAACCTTAATAAAAAATGTCAAATTTATTTGCGTTTTATTTTATTTTGCATTAAAAATTAAAGTTCAATTGTTTGGGAACAGAAACGTAATCAAGTAATTAAAAACAAAGGAGAATTTCTAATTGTTCAAAAACTTCCATATCCGCCCAGCGTCCTAACACATCAATCAATAACTCCCGAGACTAACCCAGAGATGGCGCTCGTAGTAAACCAGTAACCAGGTCTTACTAGAGTACTAACCTTTGCTTGAAACGTGTCAAAATTTTAAGTCGATCGGACCAGAAACAGCTGAGTTATCGAGGTTGGAGTAAAGTCGTTTGGTAGTTCGTTTAAAAAATGGAAAAAACCGAGTTTCGTGTTCTGATAAAACATTGTTTTTTAATGGGTAAAAACACCGTGCAAGCGAAACAACGGATTGAAAAATGTTACCCGGACTCTTGTCCATCAAAAGCAACGATTTGTCGGTGGTTTGCCGAGTTTAAACGTGGTCGTACCGACACAAATGACGCAGAACTCTCGGGTAGACCTGTGGAAGCCGTTACACCGGAAAATGTGAGTGAAGTGACAAAAGTTATAATGAAAGATCGTAAAGTGAAGCTCCGTGAGATTGCTGAGATGACACAGATATCATATGGAAGTATATTTACTATCCTTCATGAAAAAGGTTTTTTCCAAGTGGGTGCCGCGATTGCTTTCGATGGAACAAAAACAGCAACGAATCGATGATTCAGAAAGCTGTTTATCGCTATTTACTCGCAACAAAAAAGATTTCTTGCGGGGAAAAAAAAAAAAAAAGATTTGGAAAAGCGTTGGAACGATTGTATCACCCTAAAAGGTGATTAACAAAAGATATGTTGATGAATAAAAAAAAATTTTGCAAAAAAAATGTTGTTTTCAATGTTAGTCTCGGGACGCATTGATCCATGTGTTATTTATAGGACAGTAATTATCTCTGAACCTAAATTAATGGTGTGGAGTTTAATTGCATATTATATTTAATTTAAGTGTTTAGAACATAATTTTAAAAGTTTTTAACAAAATTTCAATTTTAAATTAAGTTGGGCGTTAACGGGTTAAGTTACATTTGCCAATGTTCGAAGTATCCCCGTCCGGTAGGCATAGTGTGGAAGCTTGGAAACAAGAGATATCAGTTCAGCATGTTCTTATCATTTGACCGAGGTAATATCTGACCATGATCTACTTAAAGGCGCCGCGTGCCATTTGTGAACATGTCTCCTGCCGTGCCCTTTTAAAATGAATAGAAGGTTCACGGACGATCGTCCATGAACCTTCTATTCCACTAGTTAGTTTCCTTAAATACCTATAACATGACAAGCAACCCAAGAAAATTTTGTAATCATACGATGTCAGAGATCTTAGACACACCAGGGTGACACAGATCATCATATTTGAGCAACAGACGCTAACAATCAATACACACAATTTGTGTGCTGTCAGTGTCGACACTAATTTTAAGACGAAGTAAATGACAGCTTCAGCTGTATAGATGCTACAATAAGTTTCTTTCTAAAAATTAACCAGTCAAAAAAATGGACGGATATTCGATTGACAAGCATCGTAGACTATTCAAACTTAAGTCTAATGACACGTTTTGAAAGTGTAGGAAGAAATAAAACTTCGAGGATTTTGATTGTTAATTAACATCGCTCTTAGAAATTTGAAGGCTCTTGGTGTCGGAGCACATAATTTAGTCACGGGTAAAGTGACGATCACGATACCTACCACGCCAACAGAACTTGGAAACCTCGACAGATTTAATGTGCATTAATCCGCTACACGATACGTCTTTCGTGGCATCAGGATTTGAAAACACGATTTGCCGGAAACGCCTGTAGGTCACAAAGCTACTATGGTCTAATACTTATAAGGAATACGTGGTCTATTGGTGATGGGTGACGAGAACGACACTATGCCAGTAGCACAACAGAACAAGATGATGAGTCAATGTGAAGCCGGCATTCAATCAATGTACATATCCGAATCTTCACAGGATATCAACATCGACATGTATGATGGTAGTTTAACGGGTGCAAGAGCCAGATATGGCTATGCTGCACCATACAAGGCCGGAGAAGGGTAAAAATTTTATATGTACATTTTAATTACCACAAATGCCATAATAGAACGGATATAGAACATACTCATAAGTCGGTTGCTCAATAATTGCAGCATACTTTGATTTAAAAAAGTAAAAATTTTACAAATCCTAATGAAGCACTTGTTTAGGGTATGAGTGGAAAAAATTTACTTTAATTACAAGTATCATTTACATGAAAATCTAATTATCAATCAGTTCATGTCTCTGGAAGCAATGAAAAAAATGGTTCTTGGAATGAAAGTAACTTATTTTAAGAAGGAAATGGCAAACTCAGTCCCCCTCTACAAACATATATTAGCATTTTTAATCCAACATTAAAAGTTCCAAATTATTCAGCAACCAACAGTATTTAAATATAATACAAATATTTGTTTAATCTGTGTATAATTTTATAAACGATTAATAAAGTTTTCTCTCTAAAGTAAGTTCCTGATACATTGCTATGTTACCCCACTCAAAGATTTTTGATTTAGGAAATAATACGATAGAATCTTCCCATGTTGACCTAATTCAAAATAACTTGCTTACATTCAATGGAAGAACCAAACTCGAATAAACTATTGAATCCATTTTACACTAAAACTCATTAACTTTACTTCTATCGTATTTTTTATTACATTTAACATTTCAATGTGAATGACTGCTAACATTATAGAATTAATGGGAAAAAAAATGGAGATTGATCAGGTTAAATTTACTTTTAAAATTAAAATTCCTATATCATTTGTCTGGTAGTTATGTCAATTGCTACATGCTTTTCCACAAAAACGTTGTATGGGGAAATCAGAATAGAGAACTTTCCTATTATCTTTGTAATAAGAAAACCCAATACCAATTCATTAAACCATGAAGAATCATTAAACCATGGGCATACAGAAAACACACTTAATTTTAAATAACTTTAAGAGCAGTAATAGTTTGGCTCCATATAAAATATTCTATAAAGAACTGATTCTGTGCTGACAACTAGGATGCTGCATCATATAAGAAAGTTAAATATTAAATTTCTACTATACTATATCCAATGGGGAAAAAATCTTGCCTCTTAAAAATTGTATCATAAAATTAACAGGTATTCCATAAAATTTTTACTGTCTATATTAGACTTCGTGAAAATCGAATATAAGATTCTCTGGAAATTTTTCTTTTTTATAGCCACCTCATTTCCAAAAATTCCATTTTAAATTAATTTGTTTTATAATAGCAGAGTATAAATATTTATTAGAATAAAGATTAATTATTACTAAGACAACAGAAAAATGATAAAAATCTAAGAAAAATATATAATATAATAGAAACTTTTCTATTTTTTTTTCTATCGTACAATAACTATACACAAGGACTATTGGAAATGAATTTCATTATTGTGACACAGAAATTCATCGTGAATTTTTTCCCAAAAAGACAGTGTTTTATTCCCCAACATTCCTCTTAGGCAAATTTTCAATCTATTGCATCCTACAAAATTTAGTTTCTCTAAAATGGTGTTTATCATTGTTCATATAAATAATTCAAGAATTAAAAAAAAAAATGTTTCCACTTTCTGAGAACTCGGAGGCTGCTTTCAGAAAAATTAGCTACTCAAAAAAAAGGCTTTTCTGAAAAAAATACAAAAATTTTACATTTAACAAACTGTCTTTCAAAAGTATTTCAAGACATAGGCAAAAACCTCTAAAAAATTATGCATCCATACATTATTTGTTTTATGTGTATCATACAGCAATTTAATTTTTCTGCAAAACCTTTGGAACTTTCAAGTTTAGAAACAAACAATACCTTCTTATAAGCCTCCCCTCTCCAATGCTTCGTCAAAGGTTGCTTATAGGTGAGTTATGAATAATTAAGTTCCTCTTTCCATAAATAGTTTATCTGTATTTTTATATTGTAAAACTATTTTTTAACATTTCATTGGTTTCCAAATTAATCATATCCCAGAATTTTTTTTAAACATTTGTCAACATACTTGGATGTGTGCAAGTTTATCTGATATGCACATACTTATGAACATCAAATAAAAACTACTTAAGAAAATTTCTTTTCAATACTTTAAAACTGAAATACAATGGTTATTTACCATTAGTATATAATCTTTAAAAACTGTTTAAAATAATGTAAGATCAATCAAATTGCATTTTCTTGAATAAATTAAGTGTATGCATATATTAAATTAGCTTATGTTTCTTTCAACCATTCATTTCTCATGGGCAGTAAAAATAGGTTACTAATTAATAACTTCACATTTAGTATTAACAGAAAGATGGTTAAACTTAAGTTAATTAACAGCACTAAGAAGTAATTTTAGATTGAACTTGAAATGGATTATTATATTTTACTCAAATTTATTTTATTAGGTCCATGTAATATAATATAGTTCAGAAATCTAAGTAGTGTAATTTTAAAAATTATAACAATGGTAGGATTTGAAGAGAAACTTTTAATTTGTTATTTTCATGAAAATTCTTTCAATTTTATAAAATAAATTACCAAAAAATTTCTAATAGTATTTTTATGACATAACATTTTATGCATCCTTTAAGTTTTTAATTTAGAAAATTGAGGTAAGCAAATTGTAAATACAAAAAAGAAATTAATCCATTTAAATATAAATTTGATTTAATGGAGAAAAGTCATTTTACAGGTAAAGATGTCTACGAATGGGCATTTCAAATGAAGCAAGTGTGCAGCGATAGTTTAAAATAATTTGTCATTCAGTATTAACTTCAACTCTGTGTACATGAAGAAAAGGCTTTAATTGAAATCTGGTAACTTATGGCAAGGGAAAGATAACGAACATATGATATAGATATAAAAGTATGGAAAAAATGGGAGTAAATATGGAATGCCTTTTGCTTATTTTTTTTAATCCAGAGGTTGAAGTGCTTTCCAATTACAATATCAAACTATTATCTCTCACTTTGCATATATACACTATACAGACATGTTCACCCCACACAGCAAAGTACATCAACATAATCAGGGTGATATGGCAAGTTTTAGAAATTAAAAATAAATCACAAATTGGTAGAAAAGTTTTACAAATTTTACTAAGAATGATAGAAATGTTTACAAACATAATTTCAAATGAACAATCTGCTTATTGAGAGGAAGCAAGATGTTTCAAACTAAGTGTTTACAATGTCTAAAACCACATTCAATGAGTTCAAACCATTGAGAGTGCATAGTTGGGTTCTTGACAAACCATATGGAAAACAAGGTACGAAAACACTGTTTTTTCAACTGCTTTTATACATACAACTGGATGAACAAATTTACTTCCTTCTGATGACGATGAACTGACCACACAGGGGGAGGAAAAAATGAAGTAAAAAGAAACAGGGTACACTCAATAAAAACATTAGAAATAACCACAGGTATATGGTTAGATTTCAATGGTAATATGATACAACAGTTAAAACTTTGTAGTCACCCAGTCTTTCCCTCATAAACATGAAATTCACTATCAACACTTTAATTGAAGATTTACTTTCAAAATATGAACCTCACACTGAATTCAAAACTTTGGTTGTTCTTTTTAAAATATTTACATTACATAAATAGTTTCAGACTCATTCGTACAAAAAAATGCAGTAAAATTTCTTGCAAGGATAGTCGAGAAATAGTCATGAAAAAAATTATACATGCATATTAAATTGATGTAAAAATAGAAAAACTGCATGAGTTATTGGATTTTCCATTCCCTAACAATTAGTTACATGCAAAAATTTTTAAATTGTCAGAATTTCCAAAACAAATATATTCCTCACCAATTATACAAAATACAAAGTCAATTTTGAAATTAACATAATTAGCAGGGAGAAATTTAAAAATATGAACTGAAATCATAATGGCACATTTTTTTTTCAAGTGCTTAGAAAGTTGATAACCCACAGAAATTGTTTAAAGTGTAATGCCCTTTTAGACCCTAAAGCATTGTTAATTCTAAAATGAATATGGCTGGCCCCAAACTATAAAAACACAAGTATGTATGTAATGGACAGTGCTGTGTGGTGACAGCTTTCGTGGAGTCTTTGCTTTTATTCATCATGATCACCTTCTCCGCCCTCTGGTTCCATTTCACCTATATATATGTAAAAAAAAAAAATTATTATTTTCATACAAACAACTGCTGATAAAATGAACAATGCAACATTAACGGAAGAAACAATTCAACATTTAACTTACTCATATTGAAAGATATCAATCTAATTAACAGCAATTATATGCACTTCTTTTGGACAGCAGTAAGTTAATTTCAATAAATTAAGAAAATGAACAAATTTACTCATATTGAAAGATT
>BMAW01067209.1:282112-349314 GCA_019974015.1 Nephila pilipes | reverse complement strand
CACTTCTTTTAGACAGCATTGTTATTTTCAATAAATTAAGAAAATGAGCAAATAACTACAAACTGATATTTCAAAGCCTTGAGAACATATTTCCCATTATAAATCCATTCTTATACAACACAGTACACTACCATTATCAAATCTTTACAAAACTTAAAATTTGTAGCACTAAAATATTAAAAAACTAAATGAAATTTTTGTGAAATTGATCTGTGATAGACAGTTACTTAAGATTTATTATATGTAATGAATATATATATATATATATATATATATACAAGCCATGTAAGTAAAGCTAAGTAAATAAAACAGGGTAAATTTCTATCCTTTAATAAAGGCATTATCAAATGATAAGTAGGAAAAAAACAAATGCTTTAAAGATCACAATGGAAACAAGAAATAGTTTATATTTTTAATAGAGCAAACAATTCATCGATTTGTCAAAAGCATAAACCTGGCCAATGTGTCAATTACTTTCAACACATTTTTATTACTCCAAATTGTCATTTCCTGCAAATTTTTACTACTTTTAAATATTTATTATAAAAATTAACATAGAAACTAGAAATTAAATTAAACAAAAGTTTAATCTATTAATAATGAAACTTCACTGAGATTTAAAATCCAAATATTCCTTTAAACATAAAGCTTTTCTTGGTTAACAATACGTAATCCAAAATTGACATTGAATTACGGAAAAATGCTTTTGTATGAGTCATCCAATAAGTCTTAGAGAGAGATGAAAAAAATTATTTTACGTAATTTTTCTCCCTGAAAATAATCTCCTTCTAGCTCTATACACTTTTCCGAGCCTTTCTCCACCTTTATAAAGTCATCTAAAAAGTAATACTTCGAAAGATCCTAGAAATAGGCACCTGTTTAGACTATCAGCTCTTCATTCAACGTGAACTGTTGTCTTCCAAGCCATTTTTTTTTTAAAGTTTGGAAATTTTAAAAAAAGTCACTGGAGGCCAAATCTGGTAAATACAGTGAGTGTTGTCATCATTCGAATTTGATTCCATGATTTTGAACCTTTGGAACAGCACAGGTATGCACCTGGCCATTATCGTGAAGTAGAAGGATCTTTTTCAAATGAGGCTATTTCTTCATTCAACCAGTGCAATAACACATAATACTCTCCAGTTAATGTTTTCCCTTTTTCAAGGCAATCTGTGTAGATGATTTTGCATGCATTCAAAAAACTGTGGCCATCACTTTGCAGGCCGATTTCACAGTCCTTGCTTTCTTCAAAGTGCTTAACCTTAAAAATCTCACTATTTTGACTGATCCTTTGTCTTCGGAGTGTATCCTTGATTCATCTATCGTTATGTATCGACACAGAAACTCATCAGAAAGGCAATAAAAAAGCACTAAAGTCGACCACATGATTGTGTTTATTATCCATTGAGAGCAAACGCACCATTTAACCAAGATTTTTTTTACACATAATTTTTCGTGCAAAACTTGAAACACTGTACCTTGTGATATGCTGGTGACCCAATTATTTTATTTTGCATACCAAAATTAGTCATTCTCTCAAAACCACATCGTGGAAACCATTTACCCAATTGTAAACGGCTGTAAACACAGAAACTGATATGCCATGAACTTCATCCAACTCGGTGTTGATCTGTTTCAGTGTTAAGCCTTTTCAATATAGAGTTGAAACACTGCTCAAAACTCACTTTTTCTAACACAAATTTCTTGCTTCAGTCGACAATAAAAAGAACCCGTGATGGAAATAACTGACTTATAAAACAATCTAGCAAGTTGTCATGCTTATTAAAAAAAAAAAAAAAAATTAACACTGCGAGTTCAATACCTTTGATGTTCTAAGAACCTATGGAATGATCCTCACATTAAATATATATGTCTTTACTTCAACTGCTGAACATTCAAATTTTAATCTCAAATTTATATTGGTACAGTACAATAGATCTCATAATTATGATAAACAGTAACCACCCAAACCAAGCGATATACATAGCATCTTATTCTTTTAACTTCCATTCTCATCTCAAACAACAATGAACAGTTACAAAGTTCCAAATTTGTAATTGTTCAGCTATAACTAATGTGAGAGCCCCAATACAAACAGAAATTTTTTTTATTTCAATTAAGTAGTAACAAGTTGTTGTTTTTTAATTCACTTAACACATGAAAAATTTTAAGATTTTGCATCAATTGTATTTTGTTTAACAATATAAAATATTCATAATTTAAGAATTAGGAATGTTCGTTAGCACTCGTCTAACACATGGTTATAATAAACCAATAAAAATTTTTAAACAAGACCAAAATTTCCTTAATTCCAAAAGATTGTTCTTAACTAAATACAGGACCAAGATGTGTCTTCAAGAATTCAAACATATTTTTTATTAAATGAAATTTTACTTATTAAAATCTTCAAACATACTTCATTTAAAATATTGGTGTGCTTTTAAAAAAAAGTAAAGAGATTTATAAGCTAAAAAAATTAAACTTATATCCCTGTGAACATTTATAATAAATTAATAATGGTTAAATTAATAAGTACTCCACTTAAAAACAGATTTTATTTTTTAATTTCAATTCTGCAGATAATCCAAATATTGGTTAAGAAATAAAAATTCATTATTTTAAAAATTGTATTAAGAAAATTATAATACATCTTACGGATTAACTTAAATTCCAATGAAAATTTAAAAGGAAAATGATCTATTTTGAACAGTTCAAAGAATATTTGTTACATACTTATGTATTCTCTAATGTCAAAAACCAACTCCATTACATGTACTTCTCAAAGAAAGTAAAATTCAGGTAATACTTTGATAAATTTTGTCATTTCTACTTTTTCATATATGACAGCATTCATTCAGTAATTAACTCGTCTTTTTAAAAAATAATATTTTTGATAACCTGAATTTATTTGCTTACATATTTTGTATGCTACTCATTCTATTAATCAGAATATGAGGTAGCAGCAATACAGATGGTTATTAAAAATGAATCAATGAAAATCAAAATTCCATATTTTCAAAAATAAACACAAAATAACTAATTCCACAATACAAAGGAAAAATGTGGAAACTTTATATTTAAAATAATATATGGCCCTTGAGTTCTTCGTGAAGCTATTTCAGTCAGTTTTACCCCAGTTGGCAGACTTGATGTTACACAGCTGATCAACTGATATGGCCCCATGCAATGTCTTTCTTTGGGTTTTGTAAAAAATATGTATATGCCAACATTACCTACAAATTTATGTGAACTTGCAGATTACTGCTGCAAAACAATCAATCAACACAGACAATTTACAATGTATCTAACAAGAATTTACATATCAAACTGACATTCTGTGTGTAAATAGTCATATTGAACACTTGTAAAAAAAATGTCCGTAATTTCCCTTTACATTCATTTATTAATTTTCCTTCTGTCTTATTTTTAAAAATATGGCATTTTGAAATCAGACGATTCTTTATGAATAACACTTATTGCATTATATAAACTCTTGCACATCCTTAATTGCAATATTAAATCGCATGAAAATTTGAAAATGAATACACAAAGGAAGGCAAACTGTTGTAATTTATTCTAGTGTTTCATTGTATTAAAATTTTTATCTTGCTTGTAATTATTTGAATTTTCAAAACCCCTATTTTTTTAAAAAGCACTATAGTTATGATATCGTATCAAGTTAAATGTTCCAATATTGCTGTAAAACAAATATTCTGAAATTATACTGAGTAAATACTATCTTATAATACAAAATCATGCAAAATGTTAATATTGTTTGAATGTTATAAACTGATTTAATTATTAAGTGAAATTATGGTACCTCAGATTAGAATCATTAGTAATCAAGCGATTCTTAAAACTTAGAAAAAAAATTAATATTCTTGTAATACAGATCACAAAGCAAGAAGTTAAGATCTTCATATTTATTAATGCCAGCTCATTTGAAATATATATTTAACTCAAGATCCATATGAACTTTACTCCCATTTTGAAGGGTTAATAAAAACATTTAAATGAATTACTGTTGAAATTTATAATTTATGTTGTCTCAATATTTTATACCTAAAAATCAACTTTGAAATATACCTTACATGCAAGTAAAGCTATTTTTGTCAAGACCATTTTGCCAAACTATTGTAAATGTTTCATTACATACAAGATCACATTTCCATTTCTACTGTTTAAAAATATAAAAAGTCAAGTTTTATCAAGACCACTGGATATAAATAAGAAATGGGTAATTTAAGAACAGGAACTGTATAATTATGAATTTAAAACAATTTAAAATGTTTATAAAGATATATGATAATTTCAGTATACCTGGATCACTATTGAAAAAAGGATAGTACGATTTATGAATTTAAAAACAAACTTTTATTATGTACCTATGGAATATACATAAACTAAGACAAAAAATCTAACGTTCAAATGGGATGCTTGTGCGGTTATGTCGCGAATTATCAAATCTTCACAAGATGAAAACAAGCAGTGTGGCTCAATCATGCTCACATACCTTCTCCCTCCATACCATCTCCAGCGTCATCTTCACCTTCCTCATAAACTTCCTCTTCATCTACTTCTTCTTCTGAAAGCATTTTAAGGCATTTACTCATTAGAATAAATACTAATGCAATAATATACACCATATATTTTAAGCCAAAATTGCAATTTAAATCAATTACATCACTAATATTTATAATTAAAAATTATCCATATAGCCATAACCATAGTTTGCATTAGTTATTTTGTTTCGCCAGGAAAATGATAAGGGTACCAATAGAGCAACAAATTGTTGCGAAAATTCACATGAAACTCAAAAAATCTGCGTCTGACACTTATAATTTATCAAAAGAAATGTATGGGAATTAATGTTTATCACATGCACATGTTTTTGAATAGGTTAAGCATTTTCAAGATGATCAAAACACTGACGATTCATGCACCAGTCGCACTTCCACATCGAAAACTGATTACAATATCAAAAAAATCCTAAATCTGGTTCAATCTGATCGTCAGCTAGGCATCCATTTGATTGCCGAGACTGTAGGAATAGACAATGAGCCATGGCAAATTTTTCTCCCAAGACAATGCACTGGCTCATTCTACATTGTCTGTCAAGAGGTTTCTATCGAAATACGGTATCCCAGTGTTTTACCATCTACCTTATTTGCAGGATCTTGCGCTATGCGACTTATGTGTCTTACAATGAAATCTGGTATTAAAAGGAACAAGATTTAAGTCTGTCGGAAGTTATGAAAACGGCACACATCCTGCAAGAGCTGACAGAAGACTTCCAGCACTGTTTAAAACAATAGAAGATTTACATGGAGCATTGTATGGATAAAGGGGTGTATATTGAAAGCGATAAGTAAACATATATGACATCAAAATAAAATGTTTTATAGCAATATTATCATTATTTAATAGTCACACCTTGTATATTCAGCAAATTGTTACATATCAAGATTAATCCCATCTCATTATAAACATATCTTTATCCACACATCTTAAACAATATTTTTTTCATCAGGTCATTCTTTACACATGTAAAAATTTCATTGAACTCATAACATTTGTCTTACTATTACTCAAGACAATTTTACTGTTAAGAATAATTTTGTTTTACATTATAAAAAAATATTTCACTACAAAGCCTAAAATAATTGAATTTTTAAAGCTCCCTCCATTACATATACAAATCCTCTTAAAGAGATATAATACTTATTACTTGGAGCACCCATACAAAGAAATAACAGAACTTCTAAAAGTGCAGATTTGTCAAAAAGGTTTGATATTATAAATTCAATTGCAGACAGAAAAATATCTCCCCAAGGATACCTCACTGAGCAACTAGCAAGTAATACAGAACATATAGCTCCTTAAAACAATGTCAGAAATTATTAAGATACAATACCTTCTCCTTCATCCTCTTCATCTTCTCCGTCTCCCTCTTCTTCCACCACAACAACTGAATCATCAACTTCCTCTTCATCACTGTAAAGTATTAGTTTTAAATTTTAAAAGAAATTAGTACAGCTTTGCGTCCATAGCAATTTTTAAAATTAAATATGAGATAGAACAGTTAAAAGCAAATTTCATTTAAAGCAAAATAACATTGGTAAAAACAAATCTCATATTTACAAACAAAATTAATTTAGAATCAAAAACATTTCGCAAAAGTATTGCTATATACAGTTGACATACTACATACCACGCTAGTAACATAAGGCATCAGAACAAACTAGCCATGCCAATAAATTAAACTTACTATACTGATTCATATGATGAACAATTAAATTTTCTGATTATAAAGGAAAAAATAATTTTTACATCTTTTTTTGATATTTTAAACAATAGCAAATGTAAAGATCTATCATTCAACAAGCAAATTGGTTTAAATAATCTTTACCAAATGACACACTTAATTTTAATACAAGCTAGGATAATTCAATTTTTTACTCTACATCTTCAAAATGAAAAAATCTATTATGTATAACTTTTCCATTTCACTGGCGCAAGCAAAGAAATCGCCAAAAATGACACAACAGACATCTAACAGAATATGCGTATGCTGTGTGTTGTCGCCAATAAAGTCTGCTAGCGAGATTGCAATGAAAAAGTACCGTCCCATGAAAATTGCTCTTTAACTCTTGGAAACAAAGGTAATTATTATTCTGGTATACAGTAATAGAATTATTTTATTCATATGTTTATACTGAATCAGTTTGATAACAAAATACCTCATAAACTACAATTATAGCTTTACAAAGCATAAATGTTTATTAAGCATATCTAAAAAAAAAATTGTTTTAAAGTATTCAAAATTCATAACATATGACCTAATATAGCCATAGAGCTATTAAAGTTTCTCCAATGTTGGTATAAAGTTTAGTACTTAGTTATATAAAGTTGCATTGTTGTTTTTGAAAATGTACCTTTCATCTTCTTCTTCTAAACCATTTTCAACCTCAATGTCTGGAACTAAGAAGTACTGTAGGGGATTGGGCCACATATCGTCTTTAATTACCTATAAAAAAAATTTAACTAAATAAATTTGAAAGAGTTAAAAAAATTTATCACAGAAATTTTTCATACACACAAAACATTACATTTAATTCTTTTGGAAATACTCAAAGAAATCTTCAAAAGAGTACATCTTTTTTTAAAAAAAAAAAAAACTACCAGACAAACATTAAATATAATAACGTGCAAGTGATGTTTTGGGTTAAGGAGCATCAGCCCAAACCCGGCTAAGCAGCAAACATTTGTTTAAACTATAAATTAGACACACACACAAAAAAAAATCCTGATTGACAATGAAAGAGGACCAAAAATAGAAAAGGAATGCTAGAGTATTCCTGAGGCATGTCACCCATGAGTACCGAAAACTGTGCACTGCCTATTCATTACATGAAGGTAAGCCACCGAGGAGTTACGCACAGTAAAAAATAATTATCAAATATTTAAGTTTTGAATTTAATGAAAATAAGAAAAGAAAGATTCAATAATTAATATAGCAGACAATCTCAATTCAATAAACAATCCAAAATACAGCATACAGTTATCAAAAGTGGAGGACATCTATTGATCACTTTTAGTTTAAAAATAAACCACTGTTCCCAATATTTTTCATACATTGAATAAATGGATCTACAACTCAAGTTGTAAACTACTATATGAAACAAAACATTTAGTTTATCATAATTTTAACCTGGATTAATTTTTGAACAATCGATGAAATTGAATAAATTTTTGAAAACAGATATTCAAAACAAAAATCCAAACATCCACACAATTGTGGTAATAACTTAAGTATTTTAAAAAAATTGCATGTTTTCGTTCACCTACTTAAGTACTGAAAGTATTTTAACAGGACAGCAATCTAAAGGTCCAATTAAAATTAACTACAGCTGACAAAGCTTTATCTAATCAATGAAAAAAATTTAATTTAATTTAATTTAATAAATGATACATTCTTCTAATAGACCTATGTAAACAGCAAATTATCACCCAGCTGCTACGGACATTTGGAATTGATGAATATGACATCTGTCTCCAAAGAGTTTTCAAACTCAGTAGCAAATAAAAAGTTAAAACATGGCATCAGTTAAGAGATGTATTTTCAGGAACTTTTGAAATAATAACATAATATGGACTTCATTATATATAAAACATACATAATTCAAAATTGAGATTTTAATTAACTGTTTTAACTTCCAACATCCATTTTATTAAATTAAAATCACTTATTTTTAATTCAAAACATGAAAAATACAACTCCAAAAATGTAAACGTGTTCCTTGAAAATTTTACACTACAGAAAATAATGACAACTTTCATAAATATCAAAAGCACTGATATATTGTTACATATAGACTTACTTCAGCTATATCATCAGCAGATGCATCTCCATGATCAGTATACCACGTGAAAAATGTCCTTGGTTGTTCATGCACCCTTTTCCTGCTGTTTTTCATCTGTGCTTGTTTTTCTTTTTGTTTTTTAGTTAGATCCATACCATCTTTCCATTTGATTGTTGTAGATTGAGAAGCTGGATCACCTGCATATAAAGTATACAAATTTAAGTAAACCAGTATAAGAAGTCATAAAAAATGAAATATACATGCACTTTATTAAACCAAAAAAAAAAAAAAAAAAAAAAAAAAAAAACTTTTGTTATAAACATATTAATTTTATCTTCTGTATTGTATACCACATTATATATTTATAAATAGATTGACATTAGCCTGGACAACATAAAATACAAGTTTTACATGTAGTATTAAGAATATAACTAAGATTGCTTCGTTCATTTAAGTTCATTAACACAATAAAGCACTCAGCAGACAAGTTTTTTTTTTTTTTTTACAATTCTGCAGGTTAGCTGACAAAGATATAACAAGCTATGTTTTCTTCATTATAGTTAATACTACCAACATTTTGAAGTTTAAATCATTAAGGGCAAGCCCCAATTGATGATATGCCAGAGCAGGGCAAAACAATTTATCAGCTACCAAAGAATATGCAAGGTCACTCTCTCGAATCCATCTTAAGTCAATCAACCTTTGTTTTTTACATTTCAATTATAAAGCCTTAGCTTACCAAATCACTCATCCCAAATCTAACTCTTCTCGATAACAGGAGCATCATACCTTCATACTTTAAGAGTCACTTCAATCCTAATGATTAATTAGGATGCTTCAAACCAATTTACAAATATCTATCAGCCTGTCGTCATCCTTTATTTCTCCCCTCAATTCTATTTCACTTAGATATTACTATCTCTAATTCGATTCATTTTGATCTCCATTTATCTAATCCCATTTATAATTTTTTTTTCCTCATAAACCCATTTTGGTTAGGTAGAAATTAAAATTTTATGTAATTCAAGTTAACAAAAAGTCTCCGAGATTAGAGAAGAGAAAATTCACAAATGGCAAGCCACAAAACACAGTAAAAGGATGAATGTTTCATACAGAAACTTTATACACTGAAAGATTAGATACAGAAAAATTACATTGGATATTTCAGCAGTTAATGAATTTTATAAAAATATGCTAATCTCATGAACACACTAAAAATAGGGGGAAAGGAAATCTGATCACTGTAAATCATAATCAACATGACCAATCAAGTGGTTAGGAGTGTTTTTTGCAATTAAACTTTACCTTCAGATTTTTACATTTTCTTTTTGATTTAACACATTTTTAATTCTTTTTATTACCAAAATTAAATAGTAACTTCAAAGAGAAGTAATAGTATAACTTGAAACATAATGAAGCTTTTCAAAGTAATTTTTCTTACCTTAAAAATGTATCATATTTTTAGCAGACGTTATGCACCTATTTATTTTTAACCATTTAATTTTTAGGTATATATTCACATAAGGTGCACCCCTTCACTTTACAGAGAAATCCAAAATATACATAGAATATGTTTTCAGTGAAAACACATGAGGGAGTTAATTCTGCAATCATGGCGGGTCATGTAATGCAGATGTGTACAAGAATATTTTTGATGAAAGGACACAATTAAGTGTAAGAATGCACTTCCAACCCAAATGCACAGAATTAGGAGTAGTTGTCTCCTCTTTCTCCAGTCATTTGAAGCCGTTTTTAAATCAACACCAAGAGCTTTAGTAAATCACATTTGCTTCAGTTGAAATAGTCGATGTAAGAGTTAAGTTTATAAATAAATATGGTTCCTGCTAAAAAAACAAACACAGAGCTCATTTAAAATGTGAAGTCATTCAATTCGCAAAAGAAAAAGGAAATAGTGCTGTACCAAGGATGTTTGGTGTTGGTGAGAGCTCCATACACGATTAAAGGGAAAAATAAAATGACAAATTATATGTCGAAGAATAAATGTGCTTTACATTAATTAGTAACAAAATGGTCGATACCAAACGGAAGTATTACGAAGTCCAAAAAAAAAAAAATCCTCAGAATGGATTGTTACAAGGAATAGCATGTTAATTTGACTTAAAATGGGTAAAAGAAATGCAAATGAAAGTGAGAATTTTACAGCAACTTCGAGTTGGTGTAGTCAGTTTATAACATAGAATAAATTAGTTCAAGCAAAAATACATTTCACAAAGGCTTCCAAAAGATTTGGATAAATTGATAAATTTTACATAATTATTTGACCTAAGAAGGTTTAAAAAAAAATTCTTATTTAAAATCTATAATTTTAATGTCCGACATATAACATGCACAAGTAGATTTTGATCTTATTTTGTATTAAGAGTGCACATTATATGCCGGATTACATTATGTCAAACATCAAGTGAGAAGTCTAACAATTGAGATTAACTTTAAAAAATTACTGCTTAAAATTTTTCTTTTATTAGGTACAAATTTAAATATTTTTAGAAAAATGTAAATATAACTTTTATAAATGGAAATACAGCTTTGAATAATATTTTATGCATTCATTTCCATTTTGTTTATATGTACCCACTTTCTACACTTATTTTTTTAATGTTAAACTCCATGACATGTCAAATCTGTCTAGGAATATTAAAAAATTTTACCTATAGAGTAAAATGTAAAATATTTCATTGTTTCATACATATACTTAAAAGTTGATATTTAATAACCTCAATCTTTACTTTTCATTAATTTTGCGCCTGTAATTGGTATGAAATAAGGTCATAACAAGATTGTTTACACATGTAAGAAACATTTATGGGAAAGAATTCCATATTAACTGGACAAATAGGAAAATTACTTATGTTACAAGATGTAATTTTGATGACTTTATAATAAGATGAATGAACTATCAATATTTATTGTCATCTAGCAAAAAGATTTAATTTGAATTTACCAAATATCAAGGACATTTTTGATGACTACACATAAAATTTGTATGAACATGATCAGCAGAAAATGGGTGCAGTTCACAATATTTTGTTTAAGCCAGCAGCAACATCGCATTAGCCAGCTTAACCCTTTATCTACAGACGGTTTTTATAAGTACCACCCACTTTAAAATTACATAGAATCATTTTTACGAATATTCTGACAGTACTTAGCAGGAACACTTTTTGAATTCCACTCTTCCTGGATAGATTTCAGCACGATAAATATCCAGGATAGATAGGGTTCTATGATGAGTATTTTAGTGGAGAAGGCGAATAGTTTTAACACCGAAGTTGCATTTTGAGCTGCCATTTTGATCGGATTTACAAAGATTATCATTTTTGTCCAGAAAAGTAGTTAAAGTCAAAGGGCAAAAGTCTTGTTTTCTTTAAATGTTAATTAAGACCTTAGAAAACAAATTGACTACTTATTTTAAGTGAACAGTGGATACAATTTATTTTGCAGTTGAATAACTTTGTGATACTTATAAGTACTGCAAGTACACTGGATGTTAGAGAAAGCACCTCGTGTTTACTCTTTCGTCCATGTAGTTTATTATAGTTTTTCATTGTGTTGTGGCGTCATAACTAAAGTGTAATAGAGTTATGCTTTTTTGGAATTTCTTTCTAGTTGAACTTTTTTATTATTTACATTTTCAAAAAAATTTGGAAATTCGAATCCGAGTTCGCTTTTCTTACCACACAATTAAATGAAATATCTATTCTGTATTCAAAAATTATTTTTTAAATTTATTTGTATGTAACTGAGATTTAACAATAATAGGAGGTTTTCAAGGTGCTATTACTTTTTCCCCTCTTTTTGAATGCCTAGAAAAAAGAAGCTGTCTTCAATAGGCTTTCGATTTATTACAGAGCCTACCATCTGAAAGCAGTGATGCTCTATCAGATGATTCTTCAGATGAAATTACAGCAAATAATCCGCTGGAATTTTCATCAGATTCATATGTAGCATATGAAGGGTTACGAAAAAACATATCTTCTTTGGAATATAGACATTGGATAACTAAAGGATTGCTTACAAAAGCAGGATAACTAAAGGATTGCTTACAAAAGCAAAAGAACAGCCAAAAAGAAAAGGGAGATCCAAATCAAATGGCAATGAGCAAGTTTTCTGAGCAAACAAGAGTAGGAAAGGGAACTTGTATGTTTCTAAAGATATTCGCTTCATGGATGCCATTGGCCAACTTTTGTTTCAAATCGGGATCGTAGTGAATTTTGTGCTTTATAAAAAAAATTCAATCAAAGCCTTACTCAAAATGTACAGCATGTAAAGTATTTTTGTCTGTTAATGAAAAGAAAAACTGTTTCTATGAATATCATCAAGTCTAAGTTCATATGTAAAATCTGTTTTTATGTGTAAAAAAAAGTAATTTTTAATTTTTTTTTAAATATTCAAAAATAAATTTTTTTGTGCTGTAACATATTCGTGTTAAAAAATCATATGGTCTTTCAGTATTATGAGATATTTTAGCCCTCTGGGTACTGATGGTACTTTAAAGTGACAATATAATTAATTAGCTCCAACAGATTAAATTTCCTAAAATTGAATACTTTATGTTTTAACACTTGCACCTGGAGTAGGTTTGAAACTTTTGCTATCAAGATAATATGAGCAACTTATTTAGATATACATTTCTTTTCGATAATTCATAAATATTTTCTCAATGATTGGCAAAACAGTCTTTTACAACAATCACAGGGTTATCCTTGTAACATCTTCAACTTTAAACTGGAAAAACTGAAATCACTCAACCATTTTTTCAACCGAGATTGATAAAAATGTATGTCAGAAAAAAATTCTCTTTTATATTTAATCAAAAGATAGACACGAGACAAGAAACAGATCAATTTATGGACATGATTATAAATTACATGTTTCAACTGCAAATAGTGAGATTTTTATCTGAAAGGTATACAAATGAATTTGTTGGTAGTGAAATATGGAGTTGACAATGAATGTGAATGACATTATGAAAGGTTTTGTTTAATGATTCGACTAGAAATTTCTTTAAGTGGAGTGAAAACGAGAAATTTTTTTATATGCTTTGTCAAAAGAGTTAAGTTTAGTTTTTTTTAACGTCGCACTAGAAGCAACACGAGGGCTATTGGCGACGGACCTCGTAATTTTGAACCACGGTCAAGTGACGAGGACGACACCTGAGCTGGCACCCCCTCTCCTAACATCCACACCACACCAATGGGAGGATTTTGGGCCCCGAACAGATTAAACGTGCATCAGCCCCGGCTGCACGCCGGGTCTTTGGCAGCCAAGGATCAAACCTGCGACTGAACGGAAACCGCCGGTCGCTATCGTCAAAAGAGATCTTATGTGCAGTGTTCATCAAATAGCAAAATTTTGGTTTAGATGAACATATGAATAAGTTACGAGTGAAATGAAAATACAGTTGATTTTGAATGATGAATGAAGGAGGAAAGTTTGATGATGTTTATATTCACAGACACGTCATCCAGCTCGTCATTAGGGTATTTGCCCCTTAAACTAAAGATCTAACGGGGAAAATAGGTCAGCAAAAGTAATATCGGTAAAAGCCTATTTTGGGGTAGCCCCTTGGCGATTTTTTTTTAAATCGCGCCAAATCAGGTGTTTCAAACCCGGAGATTCCGAAAGAGAGAAAAAAAGATGGCGTCGTGCCTGGAAGGCAAATGAAGTACCAGAATGACACCAAGGCGGATGTTTCAAATGGGAAGCGAAAAAAGATGGCGTCGTGCCTGGAAGGCAAATTCTGAAGTCAGCAGACGTATTCAATGAAAAAAAAAAAAATGCGGAAATCGTCGTGTCTAGTAGACAAAACGCATTTGGAATTTCAGTTACAATGAATAAAAGCAAAAATACATAACATAAAGAGGAAACATTGCGAAAACGAATGGATTTACTGACCTTATTCAGGAAATAAATCTGCACCCATGAACATGAAAACAGTAGTTGATTCCCTAATATTCAACGAACTGCTTCAAAACCATTATAAGAAATTCTTTTGCTTTCTAAATGCTAATTTTCTCCCTTTCGGGAAAACTAATCAAAACAATCCATTTTCGTCACACGAATGTCTGCAAACCACGTTCACCATACCAATCGTAATCGGATTAAATAACAACTTTCAAATGTCCTATTCTATCCAAACGCAGATTTTCTCCCATTTCGGAGGAACGAAAATGGTACAAAATGATCCAATGTAACGGCTTCCAACGGACGCTGTTCAGCCGATAACTATACCGACAAAAACATTTTTTAAGGAAAAGAACCTTTTCCAAAAGTTAGCCTTCCAAATTACTATTGCGGATTTTCTTTCACCTTCCGCAAAAAAAATTATTTGAAGCGAATCACTGGACGTTGACATTTTCAATGTACAACGGATTTTCAAAAATCGCGGTACCTCAGCAATCAACAAGGTTCGTATCCAATCCAGCGTAAAAAGGAGAAAACAAAGCATCGAATCCCCTTTTATAGATTTTTTAGGGTTACCATAAACAAACTTGCATGGTAACCACATTGGCGATAAATCGCCAAAAAAAAGTTAAAGTGCGCCAGGCCCCCCCAAAATAAGAACTAACCGTAATATCGTGCAGTTAACATTACTATGTAAAAACTTGCTAATTTGATTTCTAAAATTTCAGAGGATGGGGTTTTCCAACTACTCTTATTCGGTTAAGTGTATTTTAGAATAATGATTGGCACTATTTTTAAAAACACGCCAAACGCGCTATTTAAAAACTAAGCTTTTTCATCAGGAAACAAGATGGTGTTTTATCAGATGACAAGAAAAAACATGAAAAGTTATGCTTTGAAGAAAACATGTAAATAACAAAAACAGAATGAAAAAACACACAATTGCCAACAAGAAACAGGAAGATATCAGTGACAATTTCCTCAGCACTACAATTGTAAAAATTTAAGAAAAATCAAGAGCTATTAAAAAAAATTTTAAATCCTTAAACAGGGACAAAAGCGGAGCGTTTTTGGATAAGTAACGATGAAACTAGTAATCTGTTTGCACATCCTGATTTTGTAATGGACACTTGGATTGCTGATCACATTTACTATTCAAACCAGATATAATTTCTTTGAAACACTTTTTTTATGCAGGTTTTTCCTCCTTTCAGAAACAATATTAGTCCATAGAGCAATGAAACCAATATTTCGCCAAAGTTGTGTGATTTAATAATGGACAACTGACTACGTATTTTTAAAAAATGTCGGTTAAGTATCCATTAAATGTCGGAATCATTCATACAGTAAGGTTACAAGGAAAGCAACTTCTAAATTTACAATTTAAGATTTTATTATAGGGTTACTAAATTGGCAATTTAATGCCAAGGTAAAATTTTTCTTCGCCAAGCAGTACGATAAGATTCAACCCTCTTACCCATCATAATCATAAAGAAAAACAATTTCTATTAAACAAATAATCAAACAAGACAATAAAAATAAGGTCAGCAGAAAAAAAAATTGGTACTTGTCTATTATAACAGCGTTCGATGACTAATCGCCTAGCAGGTTGTATAAAAAGATCAGCTTCACGAGTTTGGCGATGACTTAGCATAATCGTAATTTGACAGGCGCCACTATAATAGACAAGTACCAAAAAACCTTATTACAGAGATGTCCAATCCAGCTTGTACTACATAGTTCTTTTAATCAATATATTTAAAACTGAAATAGCTGCCAAAAATTACTGGGTATCTCTCTCGGCAGAAGACTGATTTCAGCTTTTCAAATTAGGTTTATTGATTTATCAAACAACTGATATGAATTCAAACAATTGAGAATAGAACTGAATTAAAATTCAATTATAAAAAAAAAATCATAAAATATCATTAGATATTGTGCTACTGGTAAACACTTTGTTGATCCATGTTACAACTAAGACAAGTAGATTGATAGTATCACTATATTTCTAGTTCAGCTTAAGATATACATAAAAAATGTTTCAGAACTAATAATTTCTTAATATAACTTTCTAACTAGGCATGACAAAAAATTTATTACAAATTCTTTACATTATCTCTTTGTATGGAATTTATAAAATAACTTACCAGATGAACCAAGGTGAAATTCCTTGACAATAACATCATTTTCAAAATATGGGTTCTCATCAAAATAAAACTTAATTCTGTAACCTGATTTAATATCTTCAAATTCTTCAACTTCAAGCTTAGTCAAAAAGTGAAGACACTCTTCCTCTTCTTCATCCAGAATAGCAGAAATTTGAGGATGGTTTACAAACTGCTCAAGTTAAGAAAATTCAAATTTTGGAAAACTTTATTACAATATAAAAATTTAATTTTAAAACACGAGTATCTGTAACAATAAAAAAAAAATGTATGGGTCATCATGTCTACCTTGAAATAGTCCGACTCTTAATTCATTTAATAAAAAAGGATTTCATTTTTCAGCCAAAAATGCTAAGAATAAAGCCCTTACAGTTACCAGTACTTAAAGTGCTTTATACTTAGAACATGTGTATTCACTTTGCAATGTACAAAACCACTATCAATATGTATCCTTACTAGGCCTCATCTCTATAAATTATAATACATTCATATAATATATGTCATGATATTTAGCTAAATTAATAGCCAACAACCTTTTTACACAAAATACGCTATTAAGTAAAAATAACAAAATATCTGCAAATCTTAAATTTGTTTCAAAAATAATTTCCAATCAAGACTGATGCATAAGTATATTTCAATATCCTTATAAATTTAATCACGATAGCTTATGACTTACAATATAACAAATATATGGTTTATAATAATAGATGAACTGTGAAGTAAAATTCTAAACACAAGAAATATAAAATATAATGAACAGCAAGTTTGCAATAATACGGTTAAGCTTATAAGATCAAAATACTAACGCACGATTCTTCTAAAATTACCCTTCGCTTACATGTGAAGCACAAACATCAAAATTATTTCCTTAAAAGTAAATCTATATTTAAACTAATAGTTACTTACATTAATTAAAATTAAAAAACTCAAAATACATGCGTTAGGCTTAGATCTACACACGCAAGCTTCAGCAGCTGAACCAGTATTTTGAACTCCCGCTCAACTTTTCCCCGCGCCGGTAAGGTTCGAACTAATAGCTTATTGAATATTGAACAAATAAACGGCACACTACTCGCAAGTACTAACAATACATATGGGGAAATGGTATGCAAGTTAATAATTATATTAATATTTCAATAAAACAAACATGCCGGGTGTAATCCCGCGCAATGTACAAGTACAGAACAAAGCATGTGGCCATACTTGCCGACTCTAGTTAGGCTTAGTAGCATAGCCAACCATGTTTTATCACAGTACATGCACCTTGCAAACAAAATGGTAGAAAAGGATACAGCGGTCACCCAAAAGTTTGGAATCTTACGAATCAGCTCATTTCTCTTCTCAAAGAACGGTTTTCTTAATTTGTTGTACTTCTGCTCCACTTTAAGGATTTCTTCGCTTGCTTTTTCATTCAAAGCGTCGATTTCATTCTGACAAGCGTCGATTTCTTCTAACGCTTTCTGTGTTTCAGCATCGTAATCTCTGCTTTCATCGCCATCACCAACCTCAACTTTTTTCATTTTCTTTGGAGTAGCTCCACTCGTAGACATGGCAAAAAATTTAATATAAGGAAACTACAATTATCTAATTCGTAATAAAGTTAACACGACACAAGGTAGGAATACCACAAGACCAAGAGATTAATTCGCCGACTGCGAGCTTCGAAGTGTTCCCGCATGCGCAGAACGGTGAAAAAGTAGACTATTTTGTTCCTTACTAGTACATTTTTGATTGGTTGGCGTATTCCAATATGCCCAATCGAAATGGAGTATTTGGCTCCAATATCCAATTACGATGAATTTTGTGTACTCTCTGCGTTTTACATTCCTTCTAATGCTAATGCTTCCAGAATTGGTGTTCTATCGCTCATTTAAGCGCCATGTGCTCTTCTGAATCGCACTAAGCTGAATATAGGTAAATTTGAGTAAAAATTAGAATCAGTTGTATTTTCAAAAATAGAATTCTTATTGATGTTCTTTATTTTGCTTCATGCTGGCTGTTTTCGTTTCGATGTTTCATAGAGTGAAAATAATTTTCTTTGAAATATTTAGATGTAATATGTATAGCATTAAATTATTGTTGAAGTTCATTCTCCTTACTATAGATATTCGCCCGCTACAATGAAATTTTAAATCTGCCATTAATTTTTAAAAATTCAACGATTTTACCATCCCTGTAAAGTACGCTTCAAAGAATTAGAAGGCAAGAAGTATTTATAACAAATCATAACAATAAGGAACTAATAAATAACAAATTTTCATAATAAAATAAGCCGGCATCCCACAAGCACTTACCGATTTCCAAAATAAAATAACAGTTTCAAATATTACTATTTAGCCAATAAATCTTGGCGACAAAACTCATGATTACCTTGGCAACCCTGAGTCAAAACAGAAAATGGCTTCTGGTAAGATGAGTGCAGACGAATCTGAGAAAAATAAGTGCGATGAGAAAAATAGTGACACGTTTTACATTGAGTCAGAGCAAGAAAGAAGAAATTCAAATTTTCTTAAAAGTGTAGTTTTACCTCCTCATGGACATCTAAAGAAAAGAACCGAGCATTGCTTTCGAAATTTACCTGGCTTGCCTGCGGCTGAAGATCTTCATTGCAATGGTAACGTCAAAGTGTGTCGTATAGTTCCAACTGCTAACGGTTTAAAAACATTGTCTCCAAGTAAATGTAAGCCAATGAATAATACCCTAAATGATAAAAATGGCAGTAGATCTAGTCCCGCTAATTGTCAGAATGATATTTTAAGTTGTGAAAACAAATGTACACCCTGTGCGTTAGAGCCTAATCACTCATTACCCAAAGGTATACCCGAGCAATCTGTTGATGATAAACACAAATACAACCATGTGCAAGAAACAGAAATCCAATCAGGTACCGTATGTAGTAAAAGAATATATTATTGTTTTTCAGATTCCATTTCATTTTCTAATTAAGTTCAAAAAATTCTATTTTAACCATTAATTCTCTATGTTTTATGTATTAATTTCAGGTTGTCGTCATTTAAACTGTGCTTCTTCATAGATATTAATAAAGACAGAAAATTGTTTGTAAAATTTATAATGCTCAAATTATATTCTTATGTTCTACTCTAACAAATATTTTATGTAATTAATTTATCTGTGAGGTGTACATGATATTAAAAATCACTTGTATTGATACTTTTCAAGCCCTTCGTGAAATTATAGATAGTACCAGAAAACATTATTAAAAATATTTATCTAGTATGTATATAATCGATTTTATATGAACTAAGAATAATTAATTGTCTGACAAAAATACTTGGAAGATTTTAATGAATTTTTTTTATAACTTATCTCTTTATAATTGGCACCCAATGATGTTCTCAATTATAAAAACCAATAAGTTTCTATTTGTCAGACATAAAAATATTCTTTATTCTGAAATAATCGTGAATAAATTGAATACACATATTCTACAATGTAGTGCGAAGTAACAAAATAAGGTTATTGTAAGTAGTAAATGTTTAAATATGATTTTAGTCATATAATGATGAACTAAATTTCCTAGATATTGTTATCTACATTTATAATGTTGTATTCTGAGCATTCAATGCTTTATTGATATATAAAGTGTATTTTTAGATCTTGGTTTATAAATAGAAACATGATAAAGTAGAAATAAATATTTTGTTTCACATATTGATATATAACACTTACCAACATTTAATACTGCTTAAATTGTTTTGTAATCAAAATGAGAATGAGACAGTTAAATAAAATGACTTGACACTGCCAAAAAAAACTTATACAAATACTTTATTTCAGATGGTTGTCAACATTCAGGACTAATGTTTTTTTCAAAAACTATTTTTCAAACTTTTTGGTGTGTTAAAAGAAATATTAGATAAAAATACGGAGACAATTGAAATTTTGTGAGCATTTCAACCAAAATAGCCAATTCCATGTAAAAAATAATGCAACTATCTTAATTTCCTTTACAGCAACATTCACATGATAATTTTCTTCAATAGAACAAAAAATTGAAGATAAATATCAAATTTTTTAAAAATCTACTGTCAATTTTTCATTGTAAGATGGACATTTTCATTAATTTTTTCAACTCTTTATAAAACAACCTTAAGTTGAAACATGTTTAATTTGCATCAAAACTTGGTTATTTATTCCATTTGGAATTGGAAAAGAAAAATTCTCTGAATTTTTTCTTGAGGTAACATGTAAACAACTTAGAATTTTTTTTTTCAAAAACACAGTTTTTAGAAGAATGCAAGTTTTTTTCTTATTGCAAAAAGTAACTTAATCTTCACAAAATAGTCTAAAATTTATCAGAATAATGTGTCAGGCCTTCCTTTGTTTCCTGCTTCAATCTGTTTTTCTTTGAGGACATGCTTTCTTTTACCTCTAATTTTTTAAGGGTTGATGAATGTCTTTTTTTTTTTTTTTTTTTCCGATGATACATTGATCATCATACTATATTAACATGAGCATATAACTACGCACATTTAACTGCAACTGGTTTTTTACCTCTATCAAACCAGTAAATTCTTCATTAAACTGAAGAACAGCTTTGGAGACACCTAATTGTGAAGTTTGCAGTTTCTTTAAATTTTGTTATGAAACTATTCCAAAGAACACCATTAAAACTTTTGTTGGCATTTTCTGTCATGTCATGCAAACATTTTTGTAATGGTTTTTAATCACATAATTTCATGGAGACAGATTTAATTAAATTTATAATATTTTGTAGAAATCCAATGGTTTTGTCTGATAATGTTTTTTTCATTGCTAATGTTCATTGTAATTTACACCAGCTGTCTATTCGTAGTGGAATATAACCATGGATAGGATGTTTATTACTGGAACAGTTCTGGTAAAAGGTTGCAATAACTGTTATTTGCATGCTTGTTAAACTGTTTGTTACTGTGAATAGCAATTCCATAACAATTCTGCAGCTATTAGTCCTTTCATTTACTTGTTAGTTTCTGCAGATACTCCCAATTCTTCTCCACATGACCAACGCCTTCTAATTGATTAATCATATTTTTGTTTGGATTTATATGCTTTTGAATGACAATCACCGAAATAATCCCTGTATTGCAGTTTCCACTTATTTTCCAAGCACTCAAATTGTGTTGCACTCCAACAGTCTCCATACTTGAATCGGATCTCTTGTGATTGCGACAAACATGTGAAAAGGAAACAGCACCTGGAATGTTTCGGATCATATTGCATATTCTTCAGATATGTTACATTAGTGTGATGTCCAATACATTTCCAGTATCAATGGATATGCTATCAACACAACTGTTTTGAGAAAGTAAACACATTTCTGCCATGTTCCATCTAGTGACACTCCACAGCAACTTATTTCTTTTAATGAAATTTTTCATTTTTAATTTCATCTGCTCTATTTTTATGCTTTTTGTAGCAACTTCAGATGCATCCTGCTGAATTTTTAATTTGAAGTTGTTTTAGAAAGAAAAGGCAAGTTCACCATATATTAAACATTAAGGAATATTTCCAATTGTTTAGTTCCCACCATTGAATAGTAATGCATTAAAAATAAGAGTATTTAGCTTTAATGCATTAACTTTATCAGATGAGACCAATTCCTTCACAAAATTTTATTTTATGCATTTTATATATTAATTTGAGCATATGTCACATTTTGAATCCTCTGTCAAGCTCAAGTTATCATGGAAACTTACCAGAACAACACAGTATTGCAAACACAGATATTAATGTTCTGATATATATTTGATGACCAAATAGTCCACTAGAATTTTCAAAACAATTTTTGTGTGAAAAATTCAGCTTCTGACCCTCAAATTTTGAAACACTTTCAAAGTTTTCATCTCATTTCATGCACCAGAAGCTTCGTTTTCAGGTTGAGCATTGCATATTATTCATTTGTATATTGATTTAATATAAATTTTTAATAGGAGAATATTGTCATGACCCATATTTATAATATTATGAATAAATTTTAAGCAAAATTGCAATGTAAAGTGTGTAAATTACCTTTGTAAAAAGAGATTGAAAACATATATAGACGAAAACATACATTTGAATATAAATAGACTCTATTTGTTTCTGATTTTCAGTAAGGAATCATTAAACTAAATTGTATAGTTGTGGCTAAAACACTAAAAAAATTATACAGGTATTATTTATAAAAATCTGCAAAGGGAAAATGTTGAAATAAGAATTATAAAATTCAATTTTCTATAACTTTCAATTTCAAAATGTCACTTCTGGTTCTCTTTTGCAACAGAAGCTTTTTAAAATAACTATATCTTTATTTCTATTTCATGTTAATTTAAAAGGAAAACTTATTTAGAAAGAGAAGTGTTTGAATTAAAAGATTCTTGGAAGAAAAAAAAAATGACTCAAGTGGTCAAAAACGGACATTTTGTTCTTATATTATGCATGTTAAAAATACTGAAGAAATAGGTGAAAAACTAAGCTTGGATAGAAATATTTTCGCATTTTTAACAGAGATATTCCCGAAAATTTAAAATTATTTGATTATGCACTATATGTTGTCTCAACTCTAATACTGGAGCTGTGAAAAATCTCAGTTATCTATAAAGACAGTTGTAGTTTTAATGGTTAAATTTAATATTTGTAATGCAAATTGTTCTGAAGTGTGCACTCAAGTGGAAAAATATTCAGAACTATCCAAAAAAATATATACAGCAGAAAAATATTATTTTAAGAATTGGAAGTTTATTTAAATATAAAATTACTCTTGATATTTTTTAAAAATATAATGAAATTGAACAGGTTTATTTTTTTTCCCACAATTCTTTTAGTCTCCATCAGCATTAATCTTACCATTTAGAAATTTTGTGAACACTTTTCTGTTCATGAATTATAGTAATAGCTGCAAGAATTTTATATGAAACTATAAAATAATAGTTGTAATAATCTTATTCTAACACCTAGCATGTAGAATTTTGTTTGTCACATTTACTCAAAATTCATATGTTTAGGAATTAACACAATATTTGTGAAGAAATCTAATACTTTATTCTTATTAGCTCAGTCTCATTCATTATGATCAAAAATAGCCATTAGTGTTGGGAGTGTGTACCTGAAATCATTGAAATGTAAAAATTCTTGTACTTTAAACATGTTTTCACTTCAAATAATCATAGGTTGTTTCTCTAGTGTATGGTGTATTCTAAAGTATCTCATTGTTATAAAATATTAAAACCAAGGATATGAATAATCTAAAAGCATCCCACTAAATTTGAAAATGATGTCAAATTTTAACTTACAAATATATTGTTAAAGGTTATTTTTGTTTTTCTTAAATTCATTTCAAATGATAGAAAAGTTTTATGATAATTGGGAGAAATTAAAATATTCAACGAAAAAGTATCGATTCTTAAGAATTTAAAATTCATGTTTCTTTTTTACAAAAATATTTGTATAGAACATAGCGATTGATAACCAACATGAAACATTTTATATCAAATTTATGTACAAGATGGTGATCATGCTGCCCAAAGTTGTATCCTTTCTTAAACAAATGTAATATGATTTAAAAATAAGATGTAATAAAATAATCAAAATAACCATATCTAAAAGCTGATTCATATGGGTGGATCATCATGAATATTAAGAGCAGGAAAAAATATGCTATGTCAAGTCAATATTATACATAAAAAGAGATTTGTTATAATATTCTCAAATATGCAGGGTGTTTATAAAAACTAAATATTCAATTTGTTCACCACCAAAAACACATGATATCCAGTTGATTACAGAATTTATTCCACATTTGTTTCAGCTTCTTTAATGTTACATTTTGAATGTCTGTAGTTATTCACTTTTCAGTTTTTCAGCATTTGCTAGTCGTGGCAGAACAACTCATTATCTTTTAAGTAGTCTCAAAGAAAGAAATCGCAGGGAGTTGTGACTTCTTTGGGAGGGTGTACTTATTAAGAGCTAGATCGTCCTCTGCTCTGCAATCACTCCTCCATATCATATCACTCGATATCATTTGTGTTTCTCTGTTGAAGGTCACATTAAGCATTTATGATTTTATAAACTTTAAAATTTTATTTCCCAAAAAAGGTTACAACTTCTTTAGTTTTGAAATTGTAGCTCATCTAAGATGGGATATTCTTTTGTAAACACCCTGTATTGTAAAAGACATATTCATTCTTTTCATTTTTAATAAGTCATTTTTTCAAACATAGAAATTAGAGAAAGTTTGTACATTTAAAAAAGCCACATTGTTTCAATTCACTTATATAATTGATAAATATGAAAAAAATTACTCATAAGATTTTGTAAATAAAGATCAAATATCACAAAGTATAATCATTTTCTTGGTGTGTACTCCGTGGTATGCATGGTATAGTTTGCCAATTGCTTGTCTAAGGTCTAAGTTTTGAAATAATTTTTTTTTTTTTTTTATCATCTCGAAGAAGAATTAATGGAGAATATTTAAAAATTTATTTCGGTGCATTTTTATAAAATATGTGTTTTCTAGATATTTTAAAGAACCTTTACATATTTATTCTGTATTTGAGAGTCATCCTCTTTTTTCGTGCATCAATTATAGTTAAGTATGTTTACATTTAAAGTATTGAACAGGGATGTCATAATATCCTTTATGCTCCCACATATAAAATTTTATTTACAAAAGGGCTAATATTTCGAGTATATGTTTCTTTGATTGTATTTCAAACTTAACAGGTTCATCACCAATATGTAAATCTAATATGCTAATACATCACTTCTAATAAACTGCATCTAATTTATCAAAATCATCTGAAAAATCATTACTTGTAAGAATAAAAATGTAAAGGACCTTCTCTTTTATATTGAGTAAAAGAAATCTATTTTGACACCTTAACAACAAAAAGGTTCCTGTTTTAGTAGTAGACTGTTGGTTAGAATATTAAAGAAAACAAATTTTGAAATGAATATTTGGTAGTTTAATGAACTTCAATATTTATTTGTATATGTTCTTAATGAATATAGTATGTACATTATTATGGTTATGCATCATATGCTATGATTTTTTTTAAAAAATAAAATTTTTTTTTTTTTTTTTTTTTTATTGCAGCCAAGCAATCATCTTCATTGAAATCAGAGAAGTATTTGAATGAAAGGAGTGGTAAAAAAACAGAAAGACTCAGAGAAAATATGTCTGTTCATCATACAAAAAAGAAAAAACATAAAGAGAAGGAGAAGCATGAGCATCGCTCATTGCACAAAGAGAAACATCAGTCAAAACATCGAGATCGTCCAAAGGAAAAAAGTGGTGAAAAATCTCACAAACATAAAGAGCATAATTCCTTTGCAAAGAAATTTCCCCCTCTTTCATTTGTGAATGCTGAAAAAGGAGAAGAATCTTTTTTTAAGTCAAAGAGTAAAACATCTTTAAACAAAAGTGCCTCCATTAAAAATACTAACATCCCAATACAATATTCAAATATTCCTAGTGAAAGTATTGATAATGAAAATGACCTAAAGTCTAGTAAAACACTTGATTCAAACAATGAAATTCTTCAGCTGTCTAATCATGTTTCTGAACAAAGTAATCCTTTACCAGAAAAACAATCAGAGAATATAAATACTGAAGATAAAGATTTAAAGAAACGTTTACTTGATGATAATTCTTCAGTGCCAGCTATATCAGAAGAGAACTGTTTGAAAAGAAAGCTAGATGCATTGGAATGTAATGGGGATAATCATTCAAATATTGATCAACTTCCACATCTGAAAAAGTTGAAAGTTGATTCAACATTAATGGATTCTCATATCAAAATTGATGATGAATCATTAAACAATAATTCAATTGCATTGGGCTCAGAAACTAATGCATTAAATAATGATGATTATAGTACAAGTTCTGTACTCAGTGAGAACCATATAGATCGAACTCAAGCAATCGATGAATCTGTGAATACTGGATCATCTAAACATGTAGAATTATTATCTGATGTTATAGATGAATCTGGAAAGCAGGATACTTCTTTAAGTCTCTCAGTGCCTGAAACACAAAACATATTAAGTAATTTAATTCATTGTGATACTCATAAACATTTCAAAATTGAAGAAACAGAGGTATCAAACTCTGAACTAAAACTTGATTCTCCCAAAGAGACTATTTTGAATCAATGTAGTGCTATATTTGATGATGAATCTATGAGTAGTAACTGTTGTACTCTTACCTCAAAGCCTACTGATTCAACTTTATCTAAAATAGAGACATGTTCGCATTCATCTTTTATACCTATTAAATCTGAAAAAGCATCTTCATCATGTGGTTTTGTAAATAATGAATCTTCTGATCCAAAAATAGAACCCTCATCAAAAAATTCTCTTATTCATAAAAAGAAAGAAAATGAATCATCAAAAAATTTTAAACTTTTAGAAACGCTGTCTCATACCATAAAATCTACTAAGCATAGTTCCGAAAACAAAACTAATGATTCATCGGTAATAAATAAAATCAAAGATCATTCAGACAAACATCGAACAAAACTAAAAAACAGTAGCTGTGACAAAGACAAGGTCAAGAAGTCTAAACATAGCAAATCAGATTATATCAAAATTAAAAGTGAGGTAAAAACTAGTTCAGATTCAGAAAAAAAGCTTAAAATCATAAAAGATGAAAAGCATGTTACAAAAATATCGCAGTTGTGTAGGTTGGAACCAAAAAAATTGGATTTATCCAAACCTAAATCAGTTAATGAAAAAGATAAAAATCATAAGCAAACACATAAATCTAATTCAAATTCATTGGTAAAAACTGAATTATGCATAAGGTGCCGACAAAGATTAACCACCCATCGTAATGTGAGCATCCAATGTAAGCGAGACAGACATGATAAGTTATGTGAAAAGATAGGTGTCTCACAGAAAATACCAAGACTTCCTCAAGGATTAGATATGAAACATTTAAAATATGGGAAATATATACGGCTAGAAGTGTATCCGAATGGAGGAGCTGCACTACTTCATTTGTATTGGGATGAGATTTGTCATCTTCATCGGAAAGAATTGAAATGCTTGGCTGAAGAGTTTCTTAAGGTAAACTGCATAAATATTTCTTGCATAAAAAAAATGTTTTAAATTTTCAAATTACTTAAGAATCTCCAGAATTGACTTTTTTTTTCTAATATATTATATTGTCTTGTCTTTCTTATAACTTTTTTCTTACACATATTGTCAAAACAAAACAAAAATGGTTATCCTTAATAACTGTAGCAATATTTGCTATGGTAAGTTTGGACAAATTAGTAAAATTCATTATGGCTATAAAAGAATTAAATCGAGATATTAATGGGTTGATTACTTGACTTCAAAAACAGAATTTTCTCATTATCATACTATAAGGTAGAGACTGGTCTAAATAGCTTTTGTTCCAGTTTTTTGAAATCCTATTATTAGTGCCAAATATATTTGAAGAAAATCTTTAGGGAGCATAATACTAGATTACTTGCACACAAACTGTTTGTAATATATATATTTTAATTATACATTGTAAATGGATATGACACCTCAAAACTACAAATTCTGAACCCAAGTTTTGACCTTGAATATATTTTCTGAACTATGAAAGGATTGTATGAGATTTTAGGGTTTTATGAAATGAGAAATTTATATTTTAAATAATATTTTTCCCCAATTTTTTTAAAATTATTTTTAGAATAGTAAAATAATTATCAATCATTAGGTATATAAAAATATTTCCTATCAACAAATATTTAAAAGACAAATTTAATTAAATTTTAGGGGGCCCATTTTTTAAATCCCTGTCATTCAGAAACTTTCAAGAAGAATTTTATAAAAATTGAAGTTTTAACTTTTTTTCATGCAAAATCATATGTGCAGAGGGTGAATGACATTTAATTAGGAGAAAATTCTTTCTTGGAAATTGATTTACTTAGTTAATTCATTAGTCCACTAACATCAAAATATAGTTCCTTCTGTGCTACATTTGGAATGATACAATTTTATCTAGGTTCAATGAGAATTATAATATTTCTTAAGATATGCTTTTTTTTTTTTTTTTTCATACAATGGTTCCACATTTCATTCATTAGAAAACAAACTTATCAATATGATCATGGTTACCTTCTTAAGTTGTATACTGATCTCTTGACAAGTTGAATCCATTAAACATAAGAGGTGGAAGTTGTGAAAGTTATTGCTTTATTATACATATTTTATTTTATTCTTTTAACTATAAGTATATTTTTCCAATGAATTGTAATTATTCTTAAAATGTAATTCTATAAGACCTCTTTAGCATGATTTAATGAAAAATAATTTAAAATTATCTTAATCCATGTTAAAAATTGAAATAACATGTTATGTGTGTATGAATACAGTAAATAATTTACCACGTGAGAATATTTTTTGATGTGCTGAAAGGGTTGTCTAGAATTGATAGGGCTTTTCCATTTTCCTTTGTAATTAAGAGTGAGGAGGGGAATTATTCTTAAAAGAATATCGTAAGTAATTTTAAAAAATCATACACTTGTTGTTTATAAATAGTAAATGTGTAATTTTTTTACTATATTTTTAATAAATGTGATTTTGGTTGCTGAATCTAGATAAGAGAATAGTATAAGTTTACATCTTCAACAGAACAAAGTATACATGTATGTAATTCCAGTTAATTTTGATTCATTGTCTAAATCATTCTTGTTAAGAGAAATAAATTCTTTAAAGAATTAAAATGCTGATACAAAGTAACTTACAAAAATTAAGTTATCATTTTTTGTTTTATATATTTGCAGCTAAGGGAAAATCTCCTCAGGAATTTACATATAAAATATAAAACATTATTTTTAAACAAAGAAATTTGAGTTAGAATTGAAAAGAAAAATGACAAAAAGTTCCTAGGGCAATCAATAATAATTTTTTCTGAAATTTAGAAATGTTCATGATTGCATACACAATTTTTCTTGAGGAAGTAAGTACGTATTGTGAAAATTTAGCTATAAAATATATGCATTTCACAATTTACATTGTGTTACTTGAGTTTGATCAAAATTTAACCTTTTGCTTATGTTTCAATAGTTTTGATAATTATCGTTGTAAAACATAAAGTTTTACTGATACTTCTGTTGTTCTAAAATTAGAAATACATTTAGTTTCTGTGAATGATTCCTTAAGACTGACAGAGCTTGAATAAATTCGTGATATTTATGTACATATCATTGTTATTTAGTTACTAATGTGGGAATTCATATCTTATTTTATGTATTTTTGTTATTTTAATTGATTGTTTTGGTTTTATGGAATATAGAGCAATAATCCCCTTTTTTATTGTGGCCACGGACTTGCGTTAGGTGATTTTCTTCGGATTATAGGTTCGTACCTTGATGCCACGAAAGACCTGCTGTATAGCCGGGCTGATGCACATTATATCTGTCAGGACCCAAGATCCTCCCATGGGCATGGTGTGGAAATTAGGAGAGGGGGTGCCAGCTCGGGTGTCGTCCTCGAAACCTGAACGAGCTTCAAAATTACGAGGTCTGTTGCCGACAGCCCTCGTGTTGCTTCTAGTGTGGAGTTAATAAAACCAACCCCCTTTTTTGTCATTTAGTAAGAAAAATATTAATGAGCAAAAAATATAATATCATTGTAATCCTGAGTGTGCAATCTAGACTTAATTGCTGTTGCTGCTTTTTTTTTTTTTTTTTTTGTCTTGATTGGGTAATTTTAATTACTTCATCATGGCCCAAAAATATGAAATATAATCACAAACTAACAGTTATACAGTTATAATGTGGTACCTAAATCAAGTCTATATGCATGTAGATCTCTTGTCATATCAAAAGTTCATCTCAAATGGGCTGAAAGTGGAAATTTCCTCACACTTTTTCTGTATATAATACCTCAAGATGTATTTTATTAATTTATTTAATTAAATTGTTTAACATAAACCATTATTGAAATGTTCATAATTTCATTTTTTTAATGTCAAATTAACTTTTATGTTATATTCTGTATGTTTATTTAATTTCTGGTCTCAGGAAACATTTCTGGAAGAACCATATGGTGTTGCTCGTTATGTGATGGGTATCGTGCATAATGCAGCTGAGTATATACCTGATCTTCTGGAGCATTTTGCTGATAAATATCCAAATCTAGTTGTAAAAACCGGTCATATTGGTCGTCAATCAGACATAGAAACGACAGCAATGGCAAAGTATTGTGAACAAGTAAGTACATTTTTCATATTTACTTTCACAAAATAACATTTCAAAGACTAAAATATCTAAATGAAAAAAGTTTGAAATATGTGTGAAGCAAGAAGTTGTTGCAAATTTTAAAACTAACTAGCTTTTAATTAAAAGGCAGCAGGTTAAATTCCTTTAGGTTTTTTTCATATATTGTTTTACAATTGTTTAGAAACTATTAATAAAGCTATGCTTCTAATTGCTGCAAATAACAAGAAAAAAATTGCTAATATTAGGGCATACAAGGCATCACTTCATATTTTGGACAGAGGCACATTAACATCATCAGGATCACAGGACATTCTTCAGGATCATGTCTGTGTTTTCTGTGCTGCATTAAGTTCAAACCTTCTATTTTTGGATGATAGTATGTGCTCAAATGGAGCGTTTGAGTGGGTATTGAGCTCATGACTTGGTTTGCAAATTCACCTGATATGTTGCTCAAAGACTTCATCTTCAAAAATTTTGGATGAACTGTTAATTAGCCAATTAATGTAATCAAACTAAAGCATAAGCCAGTTCAAAGAAAAAATAGCTCACCATTTTATAGTTGATGTTTTTACATTTATCAAATGAGATATTAACTTGAAGTATGTCTATGAAATTACAGTACTGTACTTTTTATTTTAAAGAAATATTTAAGACATTTAGTAACCTACAGCATACCTTACTGTTACAGATATAGCTTTAATTTATTAAAATTTTTAATGTTATTTTTAAATACAGGTTCAAACTTTCAAAATATTTAAGTTCCAGTATTTTATATATATATTCAGCTTTGTTTTGAAAGATTCCAATATGTTTCTTCAGAAACATCGTACAATTTCATTACTTTTGTTTAGAACTGGAAATCAAAATTGTGAATAAAAATACTAAATTTTCTGTATTCAGTAATTGTTTTCCATTTTTATATGCTTAATTTTATTTGCTTCCTTGTAGGTGCATGCTCATTACAGTCAGGGTACATTTAGAACTGGACCTTTACATCAGATAAGCCTTGTTGGAACAGTACATGAAGAAGTTGGTGGTTATTTTCCTGATTTTTTAGAGATGTTGGAAGAAAATCCGTTTCTTTATTTAACAATGCCTTGGGGACCCATGTCTATAGTTCATATGAATCCTCAGGAAAGCAATGATGGTCCTATTTTGTGGGTTCGTCCTGGTGAACAGTTAGTTCCTACTGCAGATTTATCAAAATCTCCTTGTAAAAGAAAAAGGTACTTGTAAGATTATTTCATTTTCAGTTGAGTGCTTATATATGTACTGGTGCTTTTCTGTATGTTTATAGCAGTAATATATCGGAAATAGTTTCACCTTATTTGTAGTTGTAAATATCTAACATTTCTCAATTAATGAGCTTATTTTCTAATTTCACTGCTATAAATTGCAAAGTATAAAAGTTTCAATGCATTTCAAAATTTAGTATTTTAATATAATTTTTTATAAGATATAACTTTCTTTTCCTTCTAAATTACGTTATAATTTGTAGTTTGAAAAACAGTAATTTTAGAATTTAATCAAAAAGAAATTTGCTTCAAATCGTTATTTAACACTAAAACACCATAAATCTTGTTGTCTCTGAAACGCATATTAGGTGTCATTTAGATACTAGTCGATATTATGCGAAAAATTGGAACAAAACATGCGTTTAAATATTCTTTTTGCAAATATATACAATACACACAAAGTATTATATTAGTAAAATAGGAACAATTTTACTAGATGATATAAAACTATTAACAAAAGAAATAACTACTTGCAATATGTACAGTTAATACACTTATAGCAGACACATATTATTCCTGTACAAAAGCAAAATATTTTGTCACTTTTCCATAATTTTTTTTACCATACTTTACTTACTCTTGGATAGACTTTCAGTCTGCTGTTCATCTTCCTGCTTCACTTACTGGAATTTTCAATGTATTCTACACATAAATCTACTGCTAGAGTATGCCTCGATAATTTTTTTCCTGTTACACCTTTGAAAATAATCCAAGCGTTTATGGCAGCAAATTCTAAAATATTATAGAATGTGAACTGTCCATCTTCTTGAACATGCTATAATCGAATATTGCTATTTGATCAACAATATTTACACAACAATTTGTTACATTATGAGAACTGACAGTTTCAGATGTTTTCTTTGAATTATTTGCTATTTTAATGCTTGAATGCAAAGAACTCAGAATTATATAATTTCATTTTACACTGGAAAACTGTAAGTGTTCAGCCTAATTATTCATTTTTCAATATTTTTGTTGAATAAAATGCTTCTTTTCCTGACTTTGTAAAATCTGGAACTTGCATCTCGCCCTGTTCACCATACCAATTCAGTTTACAAGGGAAGTTAAAAAATTATCAACCGTGACATTTTTCTCATATTTCAGAATGGATAAGTTAGATTTAAAATCACATATGCAGAAAATCTCTAATTTTGATCTTGTTCTTCATTTTTCCCTAGGTAAGGAAACACGTTCAAAATATACTTACTTTCTAAACCTGCAGGGCGTGGTAGCCTAGTGGTCATGGTTCGTTCTTGCGGTTGGAGATTTTTGTCGAGTTGTGGGTTTGAACCTTTGGTGACCACCAGGTATGAAAGAATAGATCATGCATGTTGTAAGAGGTAATTAAAATGGTTACCCTGCCCCTGGGGGTTATATTAGGAGACCTCAGGAACTTGCCTCCCATTAGTAAGTACAAGCATCATGACCCCGAGGCGCCCTAGTGATCTTTTTCTTTCCCATGGGGTTTACTATCTTTGCTAAACACAGGTGATGCACCCCTGAGTTACCCTAGCAATCCTTCTCTGTTTTCGACCCTCCTTCTTGTCAACCAATTTTTTTCTTTTTTCACGTCTAAACCACAGTTACATCTTGTTTGGCGTATCTTAGCCACATCTGGCTCTTGCGCCAATAACCTTCACTTTCACTCACTCGAGCCTGTGATTCCACAAAAAACCTGCCATGTAGCCACGGCTGATGGAAGATAAATCTGTTGATGTACTAATTCTAAATCTGCAGCTTTCCAAAGCTTTTGTCCATATTCATCAGATTTCAATTATTAACTGAGTATGAGTAAATTGACAGGGAGTCTTATGAAATAAATGTCTGGCTTGTGGCAGCTGATGCCATTTTTAATAAAACTAATCCATATTTTCAAAATCATTGGGAATTTATCCTGTTTTGTTCTGTTACAATATTTTTTTTTTTTTTTTTTTTATCAAAATCTTGATATTTCACAAAATTTGTCTCTGAGAATGGTTTCTTTGAAAGAAATTTATACCCCATGTAGACCATAATGAATGAAGTTCCAGGACCCAGCACTGAAATTTCATATGCATACAAAACCAGATTGTAAGCGAAAAGTTCCCCCTTTTCAAAAAGACCAAACATCATTTTCTAGTACTCAACAAGCTTCTACATTTTTGAATTTAATTATATACTCTAAAATTGTTTTATATGTAAAAAATAAACAAGCACTCAAAATACTACCATTATTCACATTTCTTTTTATATTACTAGTTGGACCACTATTTTAATGTAAAATATTTTGGGTTGTATTTGCAAAAACACATTATTTCTACTGTGGGCCATCGCAAGTTATAAAAAAAAATTTCATGGGAAGTCACAAGAATGTAAGAAAGTGTCACAAAAATATCTAAGTTGTCATAGCTCACGAGTAACCATGTGTGCACTGTTTTTACGAGAAGTGAAAATCTCAGTGACAGATGTTAGTGCAGCCAAAACAACGCATGTTAACTAGAGGTCAAAAAAGATTGTTTCAGGACTTCCCTACTTGTAAGGATATTCACATCACTATAGAACAATCGCACAAAAGAACAAAATTTGAAATAATTTTAATGCCTTTTTCAGTTGACACAAGACAGGCATTATAAGCAAATATATCTGTACATTAAATCTGAATAAAGCTAATTCCCCTAAATTTTCTCTCTGAAATCTTACTTCAAAATTAATATAAATCAAGAGAACTAAAAAGAATCCAATTAAATGTACAGATTTTAGAAAAGAATTTACTTGCTTTGATGCCAAAATGACACCACTCAACATTCTAGTATGGAGCAATGACACGAGTAGATATTTTTAACAAATATTGTTAGTGAACTTAATTTTTAAAATATGATTATATAAATCTATATCAAGACAATAACTTGTGATCAAATTGTGACAATAATTTGTTGCAATCAAGTAGCACTTGAATCTCCCAATTTTAACAAGTACAATGTAATAAAGTACTGCTAGTATTCAATCTGGTTTAATGCTTTTTATTCAACAAGAAAGTATTGTCTCCAATCATAATGTCCATCTACATGCACAATTCCATACAAACTATTATTGTAATAGGATTCAATAACTCATAGAATATTAAATATGATTTATTAAGATTAACTTAAAACTGTATGCAGATTGCATTCTCTCATGAACATGTCTCTTTGAAAGTAGGGAAGCATCTTCCAGTTGCTCCCTTCAAAATATCACAATGATTACCACATTCTATGGAATCAGCCAGTAGTATTTCATTAAATAAAATAGATGCAAAAATACTTTCACTAGGAACATACGGAAAATGTTAGACTCATAATGGAAAATTTTGTTTGTATAAAAAAAAGTTCACAGATAGAATTATTGGTTGTAATATTTATTGCAATAAGTGTTGAACATAATATAATGTAGGTTATTGCTGCATATTTGTTGCTATCTGACAATAGAAATTGGAATGAGGAAAATGTTAATTATGTGTAATAACTGTTGAAGTAATTTAAAATTATGATATCAAAGTGCCTCCTAGTTGTATAAAAATGACTCATTTAAAAAACTAAAAATAATATATATATATATATATACTGTTTATATCATGACCTTGTAACTATTATGTTTGTTTTTAATTTGCTCATGTCTATCGGTAAAAAGGAAATGCTTTTGAATGGAATATAATTGAGTAATAATATATAAATTACTTAAGGTTATGTAGAACTTAATGTTAATTCTATATTTGAAAGATATTGCAAGCTTTAGTTTCTTTTGTTCATTGATAACATAATATTCTGCAATTATTTTGATTCTTTATCATAGTAGAAGCTCTGAAATGATATATTTTTCTAGACATAATTTTTGTTTAGTATACTTATTTTATGTTTCAACTTTTTCTTTAATATTTTGAAATATTTTTTTTTAGAGGTGGTCTTAATGAATTGAGGAAACTGCAATATCTGCCACGGTCAACTGAACCTCGTGAAATGATGTTTGAGGATCGAACTAAATGCCATGCAGATCATGTTGGACAAGGCTTTGATCGCCTGACTACTGCTGCTGTTGGTGTATTAAAAGCGGTTCATTGTGGAAATGAGTATGTTTTGTAATCTTTAAAATTATTTATAGTTTTGAATTTAATTGCTTTGATACACTGAATTGACCAGTTTTTTTCTTAGAGACTTGCTTTTGTTATATATAAGTATGGAATTTATGACCTTGAGGTACTGAAATGATCTTTCCTATATCTTGTGGAGTGTACTATCATTGGTAAATATAGGTGACACACTCCTAGATTCCCTAGCAATCTTATCCTCGTCTCTTCTTTTCCAACCAATTTGCCTTTTTCTTCCATTCTTCGCATAGGTTAGCAAAGAAATATTTTTGGTGTTCACATATATTGCTTTGTAATTGTGTTAAAGGACTTATGTCAGTGCAATTATTTTAAACTTTTGACATTCAATATCAGTCACATTTTGGTTATAGTTTACATGCGATAGGTGCTTCTGTAAGGATATTTATAAGGTTAATTTTAACTTGGAATGAAAAGACTAATGGTTTTACCACAATTTACTTTCTTTATTATTGCAAATATAAGAAAGCTGCTGAGACTCACAAAGAGATATATAAAGTTTTAGGTGGTGTTTTGCATAACAAATTATACATGTCAAAATGGTTTAAAATTCTTATCTGATGATTTTTCACTCAAGGATGACCATCATTCTGGCTGACAAATTGAAATTGATGATCGAATCAAGGCCGTTATTGTAAAGAATTGTCATATAACTGTTTGAAAGGTCAAAAATGTCATTCATAACAAATGAAAATTGCAATATCTTGGATTCACTAAGAAGCTTGGTATTTAGGTTCTGCATAAGTTAAAAAAGGTTAATTTAACACTGCGAATCAGTATTTCAGATATGCATCTAAAGCGCAATAAGTTAATTATTTTTTTTAATGAATCAGCACTGTTGGTGAAAATAGGTCATCTACAGTAATATTCGAAAACTAACATAGTCCAAGCTAGGGGAACCAGCACAAATCCACATCGGAAGCTGATTTGCATAAAAAAGGTCATGCTGTTGATTGGGGGGGGGGGGGGCTGTAAAAGAGTATTTTGAACTACTTCCAAGGAACCAAACTATCAGTTCAGATGTTTACTGTGTACAGTTGATGAAACTGGGTAATGCAATAAAAAAAATGGCAAGAATTGGGAAATTGTGAAGGAATTGTGTTCCTCCCTGACAATGACATGCCTTGCATATCTTTATTAACTCATGAGAAATTATTTAAACTTGTTTGGGAAATGTCATGCTTCTCATACAACTCTTAACTTTGTGCCATCTGATTACCAATTGTTTCAAAGTTTTCAAAATACTTTAAATGGTAAAACTTTCACTATTAATGATTATCTGTGAAATTACACATGGTTCAGTTTTTTGCTGATGAGGACCAGAAATTTCATGACTGTAGAATCATGAAAGTTCCAGAAAGATTACAAAATGGAAAATATATAATTGTTAAAAAAAAAGGAACTAGTTTTTTTCTTTTACACTACAAAACTGAAGTTACATTCTTGTCAACCCATTAAATAACAGAAGGACATTTGTCAATTATTTATAATGTGTACACATTACTATTTAAACACTCTTTGTTTGATAATTTTTGTTTAAAATTTTGCCTTATAGTTCAAGCTCTTTTTTCTCCTTGTAAACTTTTACTGACTGTTGAATTGTGGATCTGTGTTTTTATGATATGCAGTATTTCCATAAGGAGGAAAATGGTGTCTTGGGGATACTTTTTTTTAACCCTTTGCTGTAGGTAGATTATAGAAGGGGGAGCCCAATTCTGTCCATCAACCAGTAATAGGACTGCAGAATTTCTTTACAGTCCCCAAATAGACATTACCTTAGGATTAGTACTAACTTAAAACATTTGATTACCTCAAGGTAAGTGTCAGGCTTGGCAATTTTGTTAGAGATTTTACAGAGTGAATGAATCTGATTCTTCAAAATATTTTTTAGATTTAAATTTTCCTGAACTTTACTTTCTTGAAGAGGAGCATTAATTGTCTTAATGACTTTCTTTTCATTAACAAACTATTTTGGTAGTATTTTGTAATTAATGTGTAATTTATTGTAATATCTTTCTTTATTCTCATGCTGAGTTTGTTTCTTAAGTTCTTAGGAATACTTTCATAGGTACTAGAGTGCCAAACATTTTCAAAGGAGTAACTAATGATTTTTGATCTCTGAATAATTCAAGAAGTTTTCTTACTTTTGATAGCAGACTTGGCTCCATACAAAAGTAAAATAAAATAAAGCTTCAGACCTGAAGCTGTCACTTTAAATCAATATCATTGGATTGATGTCATTTTATTGCATCTGAAGTAGTCAACTTGTATCTCTCATTAAATCCATTTTGCTCTGACATAAGTGTTTTTGTTCATTTGGCTCTTATTATTTGCCAAAAAAATGTTTGAATTTTTTTTTTTTTTTTTTTTTTTTTTTTAATTCTAGACCTTAATCGTTTTTGACATTAATGATTTTAGAATTAAGATATTTCTACTTTTCTCTAAAAATCTGTAAACTACTGAAAAACTTAGATGTCTCCAAATCCCTTATGGCATGTTTCTTTTTATTTGCTAGTTGTACTGAGAGCTACTTTGGTTTTGTTAATATTTTTATGTGTTAAGTGGGAATATTTAAGAATATAATAGTGAGACCTCTTAAATTTTTAGCACTAAATAATTTCATTCATTGCTCAGGATAAACATCAATATGATTATTTTTCCCTGTAAATTTTGCTTCCCCTGTATCAAATCTAGTTCATGCCATCAGATTTCTTTTTAATTTAGGAGAAGAGATTTCATTTATTGAGTTCTTTAGGTTGTTTAGTACCATTTTTTTTTAAAAAAAAAAACAAGTTCACTGTACCAATTCATTTTATTGGATATCATATGCTATCTACCAGCAACAAATATCTTTTTTCCTTCCATGCATTTAAATTATGTGAAAAGATTTTTGTTTTTACAAACATGACTGGCTGCTGTGTCAAGCACCCAAGACTCGTCATCATCATTGATATAATTTGCTTCTGTTAAAATAACAAGTTTCTAATATGGGAAGTGATGTAAAATTTCTTTTCCCTTTTTAACATTTAAAGGAATCAGGATTTAATTTGCCACATATAAAACATTTTACATTAAGTGGTATATTATTTCTAGTTGCTTTAAGTGCTATTATTTCCATGTCTCCTTCATACTATTTAAGTCTATATACTTATAATAACACATTAAGGACTGTACTGAATACAAAATTGTTACCTTTCCACATATATATTGTTAGGAAAATTTTCCTGGGTGTGGGAGTGAAATCTGTTCAATACAGAAGATAATGACAAATGATGCTTTATTCGTAAGTATTCAGGACAACATACAGGTTGCAGAGCTTGGGCAGTACCGACAATTTGGAATAACAGTACCAACAGAAAACGCAGGACTTGTACAGATTAATGATACACATATACAGGAACAAACAGCACTTAAGCTGACATTCACAGTTGTATCAGCAATGTTCAGCTCTCCAACTTACTGATTCTTATTACAGACCATCTCCACAGTAATACTCTACACTTCTAGGGTAGGCTCTGACGATTCCGGTAGATACACGCTGCTTCTCCACAAATTCACCCAACACTCCACTTCAAGTGCCAACACCTTCCGTCAATTTCGCGATCCATCTCAACAGCAGGCTCCAGACAGACTGATTCTACTCTATCTTGCTCTTGGCATATTTATACTTGTTCTGGTCAGGCAAGACATCACATGAAAAATTCACAAGAAGTTCATAACTTTCTTCCCAATTGATATTTCACCTAGGTTCTAGCACATTCAGGATATTTCCATTTGTCACTAAATCTGTCCTCAAAACTAAGAGTTCATTGCTTAAACTTCCCTTGCATGACATCTCTGAAAAAGTTTCTTTTCAAGAGAACCGACGCAGAGAAGGGCCATTTCATGTTCGTAATATTGTCTACTTGATTCCATGATAATCTGGTGGGAAATATCATTTCGACTGAAATGCCTGGTATATAAAGTTTCAAGCTGGGTGGTGGTGCATCTTGTAGCTGGATAACTATTTGTTTTAAGTGAAGCAACAAATATTTATCGTTTCTTCATCATTTAAAAATTCTATTATTCTTTCTTGGGAGATGGGTATAAAATGATTTTTCATGGTATCCTCGGCTTTCTTTCTATCAATAGTATCAATGATAAGAGCTGAAAACTTAAGTCTCATTTTTTTAGATACTATCAGTTCCTTTTGGTTCTTTCTCTTTCTTAGAAATAAATTTCCAGCACTTACATTCAATTAAAACTGCTTTATTAACTTTCATGTAATTATCTGTACTTAATTACTTCAAATTTTATTTAGTGTGCACCCCATTCACTTGCTTAAAGAAAAGATCCTTTACAACTTTTCTATATAATCGTAGGCCCGTAACTCATTTCTGTTTAAACATGACAAATCTAAAAAGATACATCCTAAAATGTTAAGCAGTAGATATGTGAATTTGTGTAATGAACGATATATTAATTAAGCAGGTAAAAAAACAAATAATTGTTCAGCTTAATTTCACAATAAAAGAAATTAAATTATTTACTGTACAGCTTGGAGGAGAATATTAGTAGAATATTTTTAAGAAAAAAGAATGATCAGAGATTTAATTACAAAAAGGGGGGGTTATATAAACATCGTCAGAAGGATTTAACCAATTAGTGCTCTAATGACTTCTACTTTGGGTTGAAAATTAACATAAATATCAAAACATGAAAACACCAGGGGGAAACAGATGCATTCTAGTTAGGATTGGAACATCATTAGACACAATATCAGGTTATGTATGCTAAAAAAATATACACCCAGCGAAATTCGAAGTGTTTGATGGCAGTTTAGTTGTATTATTTATGTACATGAGCTAACAGTTTTGTACTTTTTTTTTTTTATGTTCCTGCTGTCCTTCATAGTGTGAAAGAAATGCAGAAAGTGTTATTAAATACGAGTGTAATGGTCTCTGAGAAATTGAAGTATTAATGACAAGCCAATCGGACTAACCATTTTGCATTGTTTGGGAAATTACTCTTTCACATAATAGAAGACATGATCTTAATAGATGTTATAAACAGTTCAGCACTACAGGGTTTTTAACCCTGGAGGGAGTTGTTGACCTTGCGAGCTTGCAGCTGTTTTGAACATTGGTCCTGTGTATCCGAATAAAAGTTTACCAATCTCTTTTTGTTGCATTTTTACCAACCAGACTAAAAGAGACATCTCCCTCGGGCTATTTACTAAAGCATTTTAATTCATGGTGTTGCTGAAGAGAACATATTCTGGAGCCACATATTCTTACTCGAGTATCATCATGATGATACAAAGAGAAGCGTTCTAATTGATAAATGCAAAGAAGGTCACTTTATATGCCATTTAATTGATATACATCCCCTCCCCGTGGAATTGAGTTTTGCACGGAACAGTTTTCTATCTGGCGTCATCAGCTGTCTCTGGTTGAGTGGTGAGTCTTGTTGTTAATACATGGGCCAAAGGCAAAATATCACGAGTTGTGATTTATATGTGGTTGTCTGATACATACAGCAAGTGTTTCGCGTTGGGGGCATATGCAACCAATAGTTCTAAGCAATGCTGCCTTCAAGTGATCACATCTGGGTCACCTCTTCAGCATTGAATGCTTTCTACCCCTTGAGGGAAGAGTGTAGTAGACCAAAAGCTGTTTCAAATCCTTGTCCAGATGGCCTGAAGAAAAGTTGACTGGTCGCTTTTTGTTGTACCTTTACCACCCAATCAAAAAAAAAATCATTCTCGGGTTATTAAGGCATTTTAACTTCTGGGTTAATGTTGAAAAGAATTGCCACAACAGTATAAGATTAATAATATGGAGGTAAAAATGAAGCTGGACCTTGAATCTGAGTGATGAAAAGAATATGTGACTAAGGTAATGAAAACAACATCCTATGAAATTGTTGAAGCATAAGCAAAGGGGGAAAAAAACTTCTAATGGAAAAGAAATTATTAAGCCTTGTCAACAAATATGTGTATTTCATTCACACATTCTTTCCCCCTCTCTTATAGCTTTGGATGTATCAACAGACATGTGATTTCATCCAGTTAAGCATTTCTATAAGATGAATTGATAATAGTTTTAATGTGTGTCTTTAAAAACTTGCTAGTCTGGAGTCACTACATGATAAAACAAGAGAACCTGGCTTATTTAAAAAGTGAAATATTTCCTAGAAAGTCTAAAAGATGATAAACTTGTCAGCAGAGTGGCTGATGAAATGCTGTCAATGACTGATAAATTCAATGGCTCTACAACTTTACTGAACAATTTTTGAATTGTCATGTACTAAAATATCCCTGCATTATACAAGAAGAAGAAATGTTTGAAATAACTTTAAATAAAGCTGCATTAAGTTGCCAATTGTAAAATGTGTGAATGAAATCTGAACAAGAGCGTTAAATAAACAAGTGTTGTTATATTTGTAATATTATGAACTTGTCCTTTACTGTGAGGTATGCTGTCTCTCTAGGAGGCATTTTCTGACTAGATTGTGGAAATTAAAAATGCTGTTTATAGTTTTTCTAGAATAGCAGAGTGAATGATTTGATGAAACTGTATTATTTTATAACAATTGGGTATCTTCTGTTGCATTTTTTATATTAGCTACAGTAGGCCTCCTATAGCATGGTACTCACCTTTATAATGCTTATTCACTCCAATGTAGACAGAAAAATGTGAAAAAAAATTTACAACAGGGTTTAGGGAATGTGTGACAGCTCCCCCTGATTCTGAAAATATTTTCAATCAAAAAAATTACACTCTGAATAGTATAGAAAAATATTTGGACATGGCAAAACAAATGGAATATTACTTTTTAAAGAATGATCCTTGGCCAGAGAGAGCGGAAATATTTGAAAAAAAAAATCTTCACAGTTGCTTATTTGCCTATCAAGATATGTATCAAGATTTTCAAAGCAAGAGCAAATAATCATTAATGACAGATTTTTTAAAACGTAAACCTCTCAGAAGTTCTCTGAAACTTGCCAATGAAACAAGCTCGGATCTTGAAATAAGGCCAGTCAAACGTTCCTGGATGATAATAAGCGACAACAAGGAATAAATTTATGAGCATAACATGTTTCCTTTTTATTTTGACTGGAAATCATAATCTTATTAGTTTTTATAAGATGTTGAATTTTATTTTAGATTTTTAGGAAATGTTTTTATAAGATGTTGAATTTTATTTTAGATTTTTATGAAATGTTTTTACATACATAAATTTAAAAAAAATATATGGAACTGCTGTACTATAAAAGGCAGTTTTTTGCTTTTTAGAAGCAAAGTGATAAGTGATAGCAGTTTGATATATTGAAAAATATCTCATTTTTTAAAGTGGTTTTCATGATGTAGTCATTAATAACTTAATGTGTAAGAATGAAAACTGCATGCTCACATTCTAAACGCATTTATTTCCACAGAGAAGTAAATCACATTGAAGATGCATAGTAATATACAAATGGAACTTACTGATTAAATTAATTTCTGATGTTTATTCCAATGAACATTTCTTAGATCTAAGAAAATTTACAAAACATATGTCATTTCTGAACTCCATACAGATGAATGAGTTTTTTTTCTCTATGAAATTAATTGAAAGCAAAACAGGAATTAAAAAAAAATCTTTATTTTTCCTACAAATATAAAACCTAAAGCATTGAAAGACTAGCAAAATCCAAACAGGCCCAAATGTTTCATTAATTGTAGGCAATGTGCTGTAATAAATATTGCTTTACTATAATGAATAATTTAAAAGTCTTCGTTGAGTTATTCCCTTACCACTCTTAAGTGAAGCATATTCTATCCTTAACATAAGAAGATGTATGGCACATTTGAATTAGTAAGTGAAACAAACTGATTCATCGTATGTAAAAGGTTGATTAATAGTTTAATATCTGCCTGAGTCTAAAAAGTCCCATCAGGTGGTGCCCACCTCAGTTTCTGTAGCCTTTAGGTCTGGTGTGCTAATTAAAAAGGTTGGCCATCTCTGTAACACATCCTTCTCTTTCTTATAACTGTAATTACATTCTAATAGTGGTACAAAAAACATGAAAGTGAAAGTAAAAAAGGAAACTTTAAAAAGTATCTTAAGCTCTACTCCTGTAAGTAATTCTAAATATCATGTACCATGCTAAATAAAAAAAAAATTTCAAGTTACATACTCATTTTCTCCAGGCAAACAAAAACCATCAAAGCAATCGGCCAATAAGAACACTAGCTATTGTTATTTCAACCTTGCAAGTGAAGTCTTATAATTTCTGGACTATATGCTGTGAAACTTTTACTCCTAATTCTTTCATATAAATGTGTAATATTTTGAAACTTATTTATTTTTATGTAATTTTAAATTTATTACAACAATGAGGTGGTTAAATGCTGTAAAAACATAGGAACTTAATAGGTACTCCTTCACTTTTGTTGTACTTTTGTATGATATATCATTATACTTTAGCATGCATAATAGCTAGTGGTTTTTTTAAAAAAGGAAAATAAAACTTAAATAATTTTCAGAAAATATTTTTTGTAAAGGTATTTTCTCACACCTTTGTGAATTTTAAAATTATGAAGGGAATATCAGTGGACTAAAAGAATTTAAATGTGTGTTATTTTATTTGTCATACATTTGTGAATAACTTACAAATACTTAACTTAGAAATTTAAAAAAAAAAAATTTTACAGATATTCATCAAATAGAATTACGAAAGATGTGGTTGCTTTTCATGCTGGTGATTTTAATGAATTGGTGGAAAAATTGCAGTTGGATTTACATGAACCTCCAGTGTCTCAGGTAAATTATCCTTGTGTAATGACATTAATAATTTAACTTGCTCTAGAATTGAGTTTGAAGTATTTTCGTCTTAAAACAAGTGAATGAATGAGTCTTTTTGATTCATTCTTATTTCATTTTATCTTATATGTAACGCAAAAACTGTATCACGTTTCTTAATTTGTATCAAAAATTTATTTCTAATATGTGTGATGTGATCTAAATTTAAAGTAAAATTCTATGAAAGGGGATTACTTATTTTAGGGAATATGGTAAAGATAGATACACACTAGTGGTATTTTCTTTGTCCCATAAAGATTTGTAAACATGAATGACAGGACCCTTTGATATTTTTATGATTTTTTTTTACCCTTTTTTCAACCAGTGATTATCAATTTTTGTTCCTTCACCTTATGTCTACACCATAAATTCATTTGTGCCAATTATTTACATGATACACTGGTTACTAATGAGTCATCTAACTTTAGACAGACTTGGGCTCTGCAGTAATGAAAACCAATCAGAATACTTTATTTTTTATTAATATTTCATTATATAACTTTCTTTGTGTAAAATGAGTGGGAAAATCATTTCTGTTCCTTAAATCAGTTAAGTCTTATCTTTTGACAAAAAGAACATAATTGCATTTTTTTATATTTTATTAATAGCTATATGTCTAAATAGGAAAGAGAATTATGTAATTTAAAAAAAAAAAAAAATTGAATGTGTTTTAGACCTGTGTTGCATGATATTTTTGAAACTGAAGTAAATTGCTTTTTGTAATATCAGAAGTAGGTATTTAAGAAACTGTAAAGCTTAAGATCCATATATCCTATTTTGTTACAGTGTACGCACATAAAAATAATGTAATGAAATAGTAGTATAAAGTATATTGAAAAATGTTTGATTTCTGTTAATTTTTTACATTTATTAATTTTTATTTCGTTGTATTTTATGTGGAGTCTTATTGAGTGAAGAATCAAATTTTTGTAACAATTCCTTGAATTAGCCTTACATAACTCAATTTAGATACAGCAAACTATTCTAATTTTGGTTTATTTTTTTAAAGTATTATTTTTTAAAAAAAATTTCATGGTGAAAGTTAACCTACTGTGTATATATTATTTCCATGCCACCTTTTTTTTTAGTTAACATGTAAAAAAATATGCTCGGGAACATTGAAAAGTTTACCAAGAAGGGAGCTTCAGATTAAAATGAAATTTAATACACATAATGATACAGAGGAGAGATTCATTTGATCCCAAAATCAAAACAGTTGGACAAATACTGTCCAAAATGCTGGTCCATTAATATTCCACGTACTGCAATTAGAGTGAACTGGATTTCATAGGCCATGGGATCCCAGATCAATACGCTTGCTGTACTAGTGGAGTTGTGCAACACTGTGGATGGAATTGTATTGTTCACCAGGGCACCTCCACACCCATGTGTGGTTATTATCTGTCCCCCAAAACAAACAGGATTCATCCCTATGTACCACATTTTGCCAATCCTGAAGCATTCCACATCTCTCTGGCTTGGCACCACTGTTAGCAAAGTCGTCGATATTTCAGTGTAAAAGGAAGTACATGAAAAGGACGCTTGGATTGTAGGCTTGCTTCCATAAAGCATCTGGAAATGGTTTGTGAAACAACTGGCACCCTACATCTGATTGCATCATGTTACAAGTCACTGTGGGATCCATGAACACTTGCTGCACAATTCCTTAGTCCTCATGCATCATCCACCTGTTTACTCCAGACCCGATTCTCCGTGCATGTTTCCCGTCTTTTGTCCACTGCTCCGAACATGTTCTAAAAGCACACTCCAAATGATCAACCTGGCGAGCAACATGCCACATCAACCAGTCTGTGGTTTTCATGCCAATGATCAGGACCCTCTCAAACTTGCTCAACTGTACGTAATGCTTTCTGATATGTCTATCTGGTATTTTTTGCTTACTAAAGCCCTCTTAGAGTTGGAATGTGATTGTTATGTTTATTGAATCCTTCATTATGCACCAGTTTATGTAAGATAGCAGCACCACTGCATTACATGGCTAGACAGATTGGAACCAAACTTGGATCATTTTCATATCTGTCATCATTTAACTACTTAACAAAGTTTCGTGATTGTATCTTGCTTCCATCTTGGTACGCTATTTTTAATGTTTCTGGGTGTGAATATATGTAAATTATAAATATGTGTGTTAGTTTTGAGCTTTTACTTATAAGTAATTGGTTCTATATCTTATTACTTTCGAAATATGTTACATTATTCTATCCAGATTAAAATATATTTTCTTCTATTCTTTTATGTTTTGGAATCCATTGCTTCTCCCTATTATTGTTGGAATATTTGTATATTCATTTGAAATGCTTATTACAGATAAAATATCTGGTTTCAATATACACAGAATTGGGAAAATAGAAAATGTTACAGCTTTAAAATAAAATAAGTAAATTAACTGTGGCAATAAAGTATGTTGTTTAATTTTTATTGCTGTTTAAATGTTCATTTTCTTTGGATGTAAGAATACTCAACAAAAAAATTCAAAATACTTGTTTTCATCAATGTAAATAACAGTAATTTTATATATTAATATATATGGTAATTTAGGAATAAGAGCAAAATAATGAATGTGATCTGATCTATTTTATATTTGAATCAATTTCCGTAACATACTCAAAAAAGAAGTTTTACCGAATAATTCATCTTTAAAATTTTCATTTGATATTAATATATATATGAAGGGGAAAAGTTAAAATATTCTGTGCTTGTGAATTATTGCAACCATGCATGTGACTTCCAGTTTTGTTTTTTTGGACCATAACCTATTTGCATTTTTAAAATGAATTGGGTTTTTATATCATATTTAAGATTTTATCCTTTTTATGTTTTATCTTTTTCCTTAATATGTATCTTTTTTATACCTTTTTAATCTAGTTTTAAGAAAAAAAAACTAACTTGTGGTATCTTCAATGAGTGTTTGGCACAGCATAGCCAGATTTGTCTCTTGTGCCATAAACTTACTATCACTCACTCACTCACCAGTTTTGTTTCTGCAAATAATGTCCCTGTTTTTGTGAATATTTTTCTGCATTTCACTAATTTTTCCCAATCTTAATCTGTATTCATGAAAATGAGAAAGAGATGTGTGCTTTTAAAGTGATGAAAAGTTAAGTAATTACTTCAAGAGAACATTCTGATAAGAATGCCACAATATTAATGAAAAAAATTAACAAGCAACAAAACAGACGAATGTTGTCTTTTGTGACTGTTGGTTTGTATATAAAAAGGGAGAAATTTGATAAACCAAACAGAAATGTCAAATCATACATATAATTTTGTAGATCCAAAGACTGATCTTAACATTCAACACATCAAAAGTATAAAAGGGGTCAGCAAATTGAGAAATAAAAACCACAAAGGAGCAGCCTGCCACCACTTTGAACTGTATTTAAGCTGAATTTATGTAGTTAAAAGATAAAAAAATAAAGTTAAAGGAAACAAAAGCAATTCTTGCATCTATTATGTTCAAATTTCCACCTAAGAAAAGTTAGAACTCGTAAATTTTCAAAAAGTAATTAAAGTTTAAAATATGGCAGCACAATTGTGTATGCATATAGTATGTATTTTTTTACTTAGTAAATCATCTTGCTTTAGCTCATATGAGAAAGTTGCCAAACTTCAACAATATGGTTGCATAATTATATAAAGTACCATATATTTACACAGTTTGCTGAAGGGGGGAACCTTACATCTTCCCCCTCTCCCCTTTAATTTTGTGTGTTTGTAATTTGCAATAGTAAAGGGGGAAAATATTAATTAACTGAATAATATATAGCTTATGCTTCAATTAATATTTTATACTTTTATTAAAAAGCATATTTTTAAATTTTTATACATGATTTTGAAATGAAAAATCAAATTTATGAAATGCTATATGTATTTTTGAATCTTACATTATTGTAATCAATAACATTAATAACCTAACAAATGTTACAATATAGTTAAAGCTGTATCATGATTGTACAGTTTTAAGTGCATAATTATCGACTTTATTTCCTTGAAAATTTTAATTAAAATGCATGCAGGAAGATCTCATTTAAAAAGGTACTGTGTATCACATGAGTAGTATTAATAGGTGGGTGTGTAGTATTAAAAGATCTAAGTAATTTTTTATGTGTTTTTAAAATATTTGTTACAATGTAAAATATGAATGTCATGTTAATTGTTCTGAATATAAAAATGCAAACCAACTTTTTTTTTTATAATTACTGTAATATTGAATTCACTTAATTTTTTCCCCCTTGATGTGCTTTAATGTATTTATATTTATATAGTGTGTTCAATGGGTGGAAGATGCAAAGTTGAATCAACTTCATCGGGATGGTATACGTTATGCTCGAATCCAGCTCTGTGACAATGACATCTACTTTTTACCTAGAAATATAATACATCAATTTAGAACTGTCAGTGCAGTCACTAGTGTGGCTTGGCATGTTCGATTGGCTCAGTATTACATCCCTCCAGATGAGAAAAGGTATGAAGATGGTAATCCATCTCAGCCGAAAGAGAAAAATGTGAAAGTAGATAGCTCAGACCCTTCAAGGACTAAAAAGCATAACTCTGAAATTTCGAATACACCTGAAAAAGTCCATGTTAAACATGAAACTTCTAAGAAGAGTGACAAGCACTCTTTAACACATCCTAGAGTTAAACACATCAAGCAAGAATCAGCAGAGGATCAATCATGGATGCCTGGCAAAACAAATAATCCTGATCACCGAAAAAGTGGTCGAACAGACATTGGAAATGGTATTTCACCAAAGAAAAAGTTGGATGTAAATATTTCAAAGAAAAATACTACCTCAACTCCTTCTAAAACATCTAAAAGTGACATACCAAAAGAAACATTAGTGAAAAAGGTAATTGATACAAATTCTAAATCAGTACATTTGGGTTCAAAACTTTCTGTTAAATCTGATAACAGCAATAAAGATAATAATTTGTACAAAATTAAAGTAGAGAAAATGACTTTACCTGAAGAAAAGAAAAATGGAATAATTGAATCATCCAAAATTTCCAAAAGTGCTATTAAAAGTGAGGATAATAAAGATCCTTTGCAGACCTTGAAAAAGGAAAAAAGGAAACACATTGATGGTCATGAACATAATCCAAAGAAACATTCTAAAATAATACTTCCTCATGGTTCTCCTGTTAAAGTAACTTCAGATACTTCACCTCCATCCTCATCCAACAAACATAGCATTCCAAAAAACAAATCGCATGGTGAGCATAGATCGAAAAACAGGCATCGTCATTCTAGAGAAGGGCTTCAAGACTTAGAGGCTGCTGTTGTTGATTGTGTAGCAAACTTAGTAAATGATGTTAGAGATAAGTTGGATGGTGTACCGACCAAAAAGAAATATTTACCCTCCGAAGCAATCCGCTCTAATAAAACTGTAGCACTTGTTCCAAAAACAAAACATTCCTCTAGTGGCAGTGAAACAGAACTCCAATCATCGAGTGAAAAAACTCTTCAAAAAACATCTGTTCAGAGTGTTTCTTCAGAGTCTGTATCTGAAAAAACTAATGAAAAAGGTGTTAATTCATCTTCCGATCTCCAATAAACATTAACAACTTACATAGACTTTCATGAAAATTGTTATGCTTTCATGCCATGTGAAGGGGAAATTAGTTTATCAAAAACTGTTTTGTATATATATATAAATATATATAAATATGTATATAAATATAGTTGTACATAAAATCATATCTAATAGATATATAATTAGTTTTGGAATTTATCTGCAAGAAAAGATTTTAATAGGGATTACTTTTGTTACTGCTTCATTTTAATGGGCTCATATTTGTAATGAAAGCATTTTCTAAAATGCTTTTGTAGAAATTAACGTATGTAAAGTGGGTTTAAAATTTACTTTTCCCTTAAGTTAAATCAAACTTAAAACTTGTTCCCATCCATGTCCATATGAAATGAAAAAAATTAATCGTCCCAAATATTCATTACATTGTCAAAAATATGACTATTATGGTAAGTTGTATTTGCACTACCGAGTGTTTTCTTTTGTACAGTGTTGAAATTTCTGTTTTGATTTTTGTTTTACATGAAAAAACAAAACTCTTTTTTTTTTTTTTTTATCTTATGTGATAAATCTATTTCATGAAAGCAAATATGTTTTGTTCCAGAACATTATTCACATTTGTGATTTTAATTTATTTGCTTCATTATTACATGATGGATTCAGATCATTTTTTTTTTTTTATATTTAATGTGTACATAATATTCAGTTGGTTGAAATTCAACGAAACAATTTCATTTATTGTTTTTTACTCATAGTAACTAACAAATGTGCGATTTGTTAATTTTATTGTATTTAGAGAGTGTGACCTTTTTCTCTCGGTGTTTTTCATTTTCGTGATTTTTTTTGTTAGATGTATTTAAAGTAAAATGACATTAGATTATGTCTGGTACAAAATTTTGTATAGCAGTTTGTAAGTTATAACATTTATTCATTTTTTGCAGAATAAGATACATTTTTATGTCATTTTCAATTTTTGGGTGGGGTCTATGTCAAATGTTTTTCCATCATGTTAGGTGGAGTTGTTGCTAGACTTTTACACAGGTTACATTATTTTACTTTTCTAACCATGTTCTGTATACATCTTTGTGTACATTTAAGTACTTATGTACCTTCATACATTTACATATGTGTGTATAATTCTGAGACATATATATCTTCAAATCTCTGAAATTATTCTGATTTGACAAAAATCATAAATTTTCATTGAAATGAATATATACATATCTCTCTCTGTTTGTAAAAACCACTTTGCTTAAAATCCTTACCCTGCTGGGTGAAATTTTTGGATATATATATTTAATGATTATATATATATATATATTACAAAACTATTACAAAAGCATTTGTGAATGCTAAAGAAATTTATATTTCCTAAAATGGCAAAGTGATTTTACAGTATTCATGTATATGTATATGAAATAGCTGTACATAAGTATTTATTTGTATTAGTTTTATACACTATAGCTCTGATATATGCTTTAAAAAAAACTATGCAATTTTATAAGTCATCTGAAGTTCATTTCACTATCATTTTTTCGTATAAAATATCCCCATTGCACCGTGTCATTCACTGCCTGAAAAAAGTATAGCCAATCAAATATATAAGTTTTCCCAATATTATATGCGTTCTAGAGCATTTGCATTTGTCTCCTTCATATGGAAAATGGTAATATTTAATGTAAAAGTTGCTTGAAGATAATATTTGTTTACTTTTGCTTCCAATAGTTTTCAGTTTTGTGGTACGACTGACAATGTACCTAAACCTTATTTCATTTATCAAAATAATTTATAATTAAGTGATAATTTAAAGAATTTAATGAAATATTTTATTTATTATTTAACCCTTTGCTGTTAGATATAACTATCACAGAAAGTTGAAATTCAAATATAGAAAATCTAATTGCAAGAGGTTAAAGCCTCCCCTTCCCATTTAATTTTGTGATTTGAAATCAAGTGTTTCCTATTTTTGTAGCCTTGATGTAATGTATTTCCCATTTTTTGAGATTTTTTAATTATTTGCTTAACATTTGATGACAGTTATCTATATGAATACTTAACATGGCTATTTAGAAAAACTTAGAAATAAGCATTTCCTTTCTTCTAGTTTTATTATATGTGAGCAAGTATAAGGATGTAAACAGAGGTATATTTTTATATGTATTTCCAAAAGTAGATACTTTTTAATGTTTTTCGTTGGAAAATATATATATTATATGTCAAAAGTTGTATAAAGGTACGTCTAGGAAAGATTCAATGAATTCTGGCCAATCAAGAATTAAACTTTTAATCGTTTTTTGTAGGAATGGTTACATATTGAATTAAGACAAAGCAATTAAAATTTGGGCTTGATTGTTAAAAAAGTTTGCTTTTTTTAAAGGTCATTTGTGACTTTTAAGAGTTCATTAGAAAATGAAAATAAATTTTTATTTGCATGCATTATTTTATTCCTTTGTTTAAAACTTAGTAATGTAATTGAAAATACTTCCTCTGTTCCATATGATTATAATATATATCTATACATTTTTTTATATTGTCATATATAAGAAGACATATTCAACTCATTACTGTTAATTTTTAATGTGAAGTTAGTTTTGTGTGATATTTCTACAATTTTGTATTTCAAAATATGAAAATTTAATTGTAAAATAAAAGTTAGAAGCAGTATGATGAATTAATATGTTTAACAAATTCTTAAATGTCAAAAATGTGAGCAATATAAGAAATAAAAAAATATTAAATTTGATTTTTTTAAAAAAAAAAATTAAATATTAGTACTGTTCTCCTAAACAATGCAGATAAATGTTAATTATTATCATTAAACAGATAACATTCATTTAAAATGTCTTCCCAAAAGTTGAATCCAGTAGTTTTGTATGACATGTTTTAGCAGATGCAGCTACTCTTGTGAAAAGTTACCTAATTCAAGTTTCTTGGATTGTCCTTTTTAAATACAAATTTTGTTCAGACTTGAGAAGCAAAAGTGGGGGGGGGGGGGTAACCCAATTGGTTGTTTAATTTAATTTTTTTTTTTTAAAAAAAAAAAAAAATACTCTTGTTAAAAATGTTTGATTCAGATAAAATAATTCTGATGATTGAACTTTTGCTTTTGATCCTACTGCTTTCGTTAAAGTTATCTCAAATAATATAACCTGAATTACCATAAAAATTGATACTAGTGGCTCTATTCTTAAATAGTATTTTGAATTGTAAATACTTTTCTTTTTTTAAAGTGTATGAAGTTTTTACTATTATATGGAACAATAGGAATCGTATTTTTATATTGTTAAATATGAAAATAAAGTATTCCAACTTAGTTGGTAATGTGTTTTTAAACTAAAGATTTTGTTGTTGAAAATGTGTTAAATACAAATTTCTTACAATGTACTTTTTAGATGATATTTTGAGTGTGTTTGGTTTTAATTTTTTTTAAAAAAATATTTTATGTAAGACTTTTTGCAATAGTGTTTATTGTATTCTAAATAGCCATCCTTAGATCACCCTATTGTGCCTGGCTGTCCGTAAGGCTGCTTTCACTGCTTACTAAATAATTATTTGTGTACATTTGAACTTGTACTAAGTGGAGAAAAGCTTGTTATTTCTGTATATAAAAGCAAAGATACTTTATTACAGAAATTGTCATTTTTAAGAAAAATGTTTCTTCATTTATGCAATAAAGATGACTCTTATAGGTGATGCATTTTTTATTTCTTCGCTGTCTTCATCAGTTAGATCATGATATCAAGAGCTTCATTTCTAAAATGCAACAACTTAATGTGAAAATAAAAAAAGAAAAATTATGTATTAACATTCACTTAATATAAAGCTGCATGAAATTAATCTAGGATTAATAATATGCACAATGTCTAAATAAAATTTAGAAATAAGTGATAAAAATCCTGATACTTTATTATTTACACAGAGCAAGAGACAGATTTCTTAGCAAATATTATACTAAATATAAATTTCTTTTGGAATGACACTTAATAAAAAAAAATGAAAAAAGATATTGGGTTAAAAATTTCAAAAAAGGTTTCATTTATAAAAAAATTCAGAAAAAAGTCCTGAAAAAGAATTAATAACAAAAAAATTAATATGTATTATTACAATAACTTGGGTCCTTGATATTAAAAATAAGTTCTGCAATTTGTAGCTATCTTTGAAATTAATCCCAATTTTTATAAAATTTTAAATTACAAAAAGATAACATAAGACTTCTTTATATTCAAATATGACTCATTTTTTCAATTATGTTATAATTATTTATCAAAGTCATGAAATGCATATCTCGATATAGCCTTCAAAAAATTGAATCGCCATATCAGACAATGTGGAGTAAAAAATCAGTTTGAATAAAAATTTTCATTATGTTTTCTTTATTTTGTTGTTGCAAAAACCTATTATATGCAAGATGTTTTCATAGCAATTAATTTTTACACTATACATAATGATTTTTTTAAAAAAAAATTCCATTTTGTGAAATATTTTTGAGAATTTTAAGTGGGGAAAATAGTAATCAGCAGTTCATTTTCTATTCACACTAAAATGCACCGATTAAACATGAATAAAAAAATTAAGTAAATTTATACAGTTGAGACAGTAAACTTTTTGTTAATGCACTCCTATCAATCAATTAAAATACATGATACACATTTCTTTTTTCCTCGCTAACGTGTTTATATAAATTAAAACAAAAGGGTACCGTTGAATAGGATTTAGCTAACAAAATATATAGAAATGAAATGTATATAAAAAAAAATATGTTTGTACAAAAATAGCCACTTGTCATTCTTGTTAATGAGTAAGTAGGCACAAAGACTATCGAATGACTTAAGTTTGGCTTCAAATAAATCGCCAAATATGCAAAAGTATTAACATTCACATTGTATGAAACCTTGGACAAAAAATTAAGCACTATCCGAAGATTTTACAATTGGAAATTGTGGACGGAAGATGTGTAGTGGCTGTTCTTTGATCTTCCTGTTCTTTGAGAAAATTCAGATATTCTTTCTGGATCTCTAGGCTGTGGCATCAGCATGACAGGTTGCAAAGCTAGAGACTTTCTTGAAGCTAATGACTGTGTGTCAGCCAAGAAAGCACTGTTTACTTCACCTGCAGAGAGAAATAAAATAAAAGTATTTTTTAGGACTAAAAGTTTGAGTTGAAATATTACTTTGCTGTTAAAGTGTTTAATTCAAATTTTAAATCATATGTACGCTTCGGAAGGATATAAGTTGTAAAAACTTATGATGAATTTATATATTCCATGGCTTTGAAAATTCTATTTTCATTACTGAATCGGGGTTTTTTTGGGGGGAAGGGGAAATAATTCCAGTTTATAGCCTTGTACATGGTCCATCATATTTTAGTAGATAGTCCTGTATTTCATCACTTTTCAATCATTATATTTTAAACTTATTTGTTAATAATGTAATTTTTTCAATAAGATTTTAAACATATATATATATATGGCACACACAGAGAAATTGTAGTCAGATTTAGCTTGTGCGCCGTAAACTTATACTGTTACTCCAGTTTTTTTTTTTTTTTTTCTTGTAATAAGCCAAAATTATTTATTTCACCAGTTATTTTTTTTTTTAAAAAAAAAAGTACACTTTGACAACTTTAACTAACGGAGATAACGCCTAGAAGTGGAAAAAAATTATTCTTCATTCTTACTATTGTAAGAGTGAAAAACTATCTTTTAAAAACTGAATAATACGCGATTTTTTTCCCTCCATATACATTATTGAATAGTGCGATTTCATTATATTAGAAGATGGGAAGATAATTCTATGTTTATCTTTGATAAGAAATCATGCACCAGTTGTTCTTATATTAGTTGATACCTAATTGAAATTTTTTTGTTTTTCTGTCTTTGCCCTTTATCTTTCGATGTATAAAAATTTATAATTGTAAGAAATTATGTATTTTTCTTTTGAAAAGAACCGTGAGTATTCAATGAGCAAAAGAATCGAAAATAAACGTTATAGCCTATAAATAAACTTTTATTACGTCGTGTATATCTGAATTTCTTATATGCAGATACTTTGATTAGTCGGTGAGGAAATATTATGCTATATGTGGCAAAGAAGGAAATTCTCATGAATTCATATTATATTACCCGTACATTCTGTGCAAAATGTCTATTCTTAACATACCATTCTAAATCTTCCATGTGGTATCAGAATATTTATCCTTTCAATGTGATATCAGAGTTATTCATCCGATATGTTAATTCGTGTGTTGATAACGATGTCATTATTGTTTTGTTTTCGTAGTAAGCTTTCATTTTTCTGTATCCGACAGAATAACATTATATACAAATAATTTTCAAAAGTTCTACTAGAAAAGACAACAGCTAATGTTCTTATATTCAAATAAAAGAAGAAATTAAATTTTGAGGACGGCAACAATAAGCAAAGCTAGGGTTCAATTGAAAAATGTTCTGGGTGGGGAGAAGTGGGTATTTGAACATACCTTTATAGATTGATCCATTTGGCACTAAGGGCTCTGAGGGTGTAATTTTTACGTAGCGTGTCGCTAGCAGGAAAGCAAGTGCTGCCAAAATAACTGCATCAAAGATTCCTATAGTCGCCAGAATGTACGCCCAGCGGACACCACATTGACCGATATCGTAATCATCTGCTTCCGGTCCACAAACCTCTCGCACAGCATCAGAATCCCAGCCAGCTGGGAATGAAACAACACCTGCGATCATGCAAGCACCTGAAAAAAAATAATAATAATGAGCGTGAATGAACGGCGTTATGTTACATAAATTCTTACCGAAATGAATGGTATTATTTTGTTAAATGAAAATTGTGTGTGGGAGAGAGAGATTTTGTTATTTATCCATAACACATCGATCAATAACTCCCGAGTCTAACATTGAAAACAACATTTTTTTTGCAAAAATTTTTTTTATTCATCAACATAACACCTTTTGTTAATCACCTTTTAGGGTGATACAATCGTTCCAACGCTTTTTCAAATCTTTTTTTTTTTCCGCAAGAAATCTTTTTTGTTGCGAGTAAATAGCGATAAACAGCTTTCTGAATCATCGACTCGTTGCTGTTTTTGTTCCATCGAAAGCAATCACGGCACCCACTTGGAAAAAACCTTTTTCACTTCACTTCAAAAAACCTTTTTCTTGGTCCGATCGACTTAAAATTTTGACACGTTTCAAGCAAAGGTTAGTATTCTAGAAAGACCTGGTTACTGGTTTATTACGAGTGCCATCTCTGGGTTAGTCTCGAGAGTTATTGATCGATGTGTTATATGTAGAAAAACTGCAATATCCTAAAGCGACATGATTTTTTATCAAAGATAAACATAGAATTATCTCTTTTAACTTAAAAGAGGATGCCTGCTTGTTGAAAACAAAATTTGGTATTGTATCTAAAATTTTATGAATATGTGAGCTAAGAATTGTAGACAGAATAATATTCCGTTCACGAATAATTTGTATTTAAAACAATGTTATTCTAGCGATGTAATTTACACTCACATTTCTGAGAGATGTGCTAAAAAACTATGTTATCCCATTTTTTTTCACCACATACGCATTTATATTTGTTTCACTCCATTCTATAATTTCTGTGTGGGCATACCTTCAAGGTAAGTACAGTAATCATGACCATGTGGTATTAAAATGATATTTTCTTTTCTATCGGGTTTACTGTTTTTGATAAACACGAGTCATGGTCCTCCGGGATAACCCATAGCGATTCTTCTAGTCAACTAATTTTCAAAATCTTTTTTTTTTTTTTTTTTTATTTCTAACGTCTAAATCTCAGAAACACATTGTCTGGCACAGCCTAGCTAATTTGGCTCTTACGCCCTAAACATCGACACTCACACATTCAAATTATCTGTGAATTATTGAAAATGACTTGCGTACAACACAGAACAGTGAATAACATTTACGGAAAAATTTTTTAGAGTTAAATTGGTCCTCAGTTAAGTAATAAGAAGAAAATAAACCCTGAAAATTAAAAAGTGAGGACAGTAATACAATTATTAAAACGCACATAAATCCGGTAATATTGTTGTTCTTTTAAATTATGTAAATTTAATAGAACGCCATGTTTTAATCCTTACCTCGCAGTAACTATTTCATTACCGACGATCCTTGACCTATTCCCTTCATGATTGGGCTTTATTATTACGCCACCAGATCTCACATTGATTTTATCTCAGTTTTATGCTAAGGTTTTGGGAATGAGAGAGAAAAACCTCTTTCTCTGTCTCTCCAAGATCTACTTATACTTCAGAAATAAAAGAGAAAAAAACAGTTTAGAAGAACCTTTATACCGAGAGAGTTGTTAACCTCAATTTTTCACTTATTTAGAAAACATATATAATCCTACCATTTGATTCAGAATATAGTTACATCAAAAGCGTAAGTATCATTAATAAATTATTTGATAAAGGTAAACTTTTTATAATAATAACTGATAAATCACTATTTAAAAGCAATGATTTCAACTATTTGTAAATTTTCCTCTTTTGTCTGTGATTCTGATTCAAAATATTTTTTTTTAACTTTAAAAAGACACTGTTTTGACGAGTTATGTACAAATAAGTATTTTAGTAAATAATATTTCTATATAAAATTGACACAGCACTTTAAGAAATATCTTAAACGATCAATGTATTTTTACAAGTAATTAATCGACGAAATTTATAAATAATTAAAATTTCTTTCCTTTAACTATTGAAATAAAAATTTGATTATCGTTTTGTATATGGACTCAAACAAAATCTCTCTCATACCAAAAATATTCTCTTTCTGGAATATACGATTAAAGATTCTGTTTTTACTATCAGATGGAAATAATGTTCAAGTGATCGGGAAATGGATAAACTTAAAAATATATAAATACACATATTGTCAAAACGAATTATAAAACCGACGGTATAATGAAGCTTCGCGCGCATAATCTGATTTATCATAAAAAAAGATTTAATTATTCTCTTCCGTCTTTTAAGACAGTTCGCTTCTATTTAGTATCCTGTTTTATAGTATTATTTATCTTTATCTCATCGCCTACACTTTTATATTATCCATGATGATATAACTGAGTTGAACTGCATGGAGCTCATTTTATTTTTATTGTATTTCGATATCGAGATTTAGTGAACCATGGAAAATTTTCTTTTGTTTCAAAAAATAGCATCCTGTTTTTTTAACCGCAATGAAGAAATGAATTAAAGGGAAGAAAAAAAAAGGGGGGGGCAACTTTCGTAGATTAAAATAATCATAAGCATTGAATAAAAAAAAAGAAAGAACGGTACTTCCCTGTTATAGCAGCGCCCGTCATATTACGATTACGTTTAGGTCGTTGCCAAATTCGTGAAGCCCACCTTGCGATACAACCTACATCGGCGATATTTCTCAGACACTTGACGATTCAGTATTGGGCGCTGCTATAACGGGGAAGTGCCGAAAATACTTGTTAACCTCTCGAAGATTCAAAGTTTATAACCTTAAATAGATTAAACTAGAACAAGGGGGGGAAATCTGTGGATTTAGAATCACATGTGGCCTCTTAGATCGAGTTCGTCATTTAAAATGAAAGAAATTCGTAAAAAATCCTTTTCATTTTTAATCAAATACTTTTGTACACTTTTTAATAGCATACCTAAAATTGTTAGTTATGATTTGTTTTAATGAATCGTATCCATAAAATTTCTTATTATACATTACTTAAATAACTATTAAAATTCCTTATTCGGATTATATTTTAATAAAGGAATTTTATTGACATTTAACAACATAGTTAAAATACCATTTATATTTGAATTGCATTCAAAAAGAATATTGCTAAAGAAATAGGTACTTTTTTCTAAAGATTACTCCGAAAGTGTCATTGGAAATTACCTGAAGAAATCAACATCATCGACTATCGTCACAAAACGCATATATCAACTAAGCAATTAAACAGCCAAAATAAGAGGAAAACGGTGAGAAGCTCGTAAAGAATATTTATTTCATAATCAAACAAAGAAACGATAGTTAAATTAAAAGTCAACGTTAAAGTATAAGCATACACTAGTTATTCCACGTTCCAAAGCGTTCGAAATTTACATTTGTATTAGCTATATTATGAATTATTTTCTATTTGCTCTCATTTTTGCTTTTGCCACATTTGTGAAAGAGTTGTTAACACTTTTGAACTGCCTAGCTTTGGTAAAATAAAACTAAGTATGTGAAAGACACTTAAAAAGGAAGATTCTAGGAGGAAGAAAAAATGACGTAGCAAAAAAAAGTTAATCGAATGGGACAAAAATCGATGATTATGTACAGAAAAAGAAATGATTAACATTTCACAAGAAAAAAACGTTTCATTATGGACATAAATCTGCATATATTAAACTATTCAATAATTAGCCATATGGATTTATAGTGTTTGCGTACATCCTGTTGGATTGTTTAGTCACACAGAGAAATTTCAGGATGATGGGAAGTCCTTGCTGATCAGACCCCAAACAAGCTCTAAAAGGGAGAGATCTTGTAAAAACGCAAAGACAAACAATATTGTCGGGAGCAGTGGCGTGCCCGGGATGGGGAGTGCAAAGGGGCACATTCACCCCAAAAAATGTTTCTGGAAATTGAAATATTTCGGGATCTTTATTTTATTCTACTAATATGGATGTTGTACAATTTTTAAAAAATAACTTTTTTTCTCCTCGTGCTTAAATTTTTTCATAAATAAAGGGGGAAATGATTCCATTTGAGCCAATTCCTGAGGAAAGAATAAAAAAGCTTTCGTTGTCTCCAAAATGTTCATCCTAGCCAGTATTTAAAGACAAAAAAAGGAGTGTGCGCATCCCTTTAACAGATCTTCCCCCGAGCTTTACAAGAGTGCAACGTAGATATTTCCCCAATATTCATGAGTGCTAAAAAGATTTACCGCCCCAGCCTGTTACAATATGCTTTGCTGAAAGATCGTTTTCAACTGTCAAATAATTAAATAAAAAAAAAAAAAACTGCTTGAGGAACTGTACCTCTGAAACTTTGTTGTACATATATAAAAATGTATCTGTAAGTGAAGAAGAAATCTTCAATATTTTGCAATAACAAAAACGATGAGCAAATATAACTTTGAAAAAAAACTAAATATAGAATTTTTTTTTAGCATATAGAATTTTTTCATTTCATTATACTCGCATCTTTTTAACTATTTTTGAATTGTGATCGTTTTTTCAATCATTAAATGGTTTTTATCAGTCGAAAAAATAAGATTGATATAACGTATGCTTCAGTTTTACCAAATGGTGATTTTAAACTAAAGAAATTGCTTTTTTCATAGTAATGACAATATGCACCCCCAAAATTAATTTCTGGGTTCGGTCGCGCGTTATTTTATTGATCTGAATTCCACAATTTTTGTAACGAATCGTAAATTATTTTTCTTTTGTTTAACCAGTCTCGTTAATAACGCTCTCATTAAATAAGTCAGAGTATATGTATGCATATTTAAATAATATAAATTCTATACATTGACCCTTAAAATCAAGTCAAAACAACAACAAAAAATGTCTAAATAAAAATCAATGAGTAAAATTAACTATCATTGATTTTCACACAAATTATAATTGCGATTGTTTTTTGTATTATCCGAATATACTGTTCATCGATATGCATTTCCTCAAATCCAGTAGTCTTTGTTGATGAGAGCAAATTGCTATTAGTTAATAAAAAAGGCAAAAAAGAAATTAGTTTGTGTATTAAGTTTTACAGTATTAGAGTCAGGTTACTGGGTGCAAGTTACCTGAAAAGCAACGAAAGAGTGTGTGAAATACCTGAAAGACTAACGTTCCGCTATGGATCACATTGTTCCTGAAATAAATCCGTCTATTTCAATTCAGAACATAAGTTGAATAGCAGTAGATTAAAAAAATATAGAATATGAGAATGATTTTAAATGGATTAATTTATTTAGCACATTAGAAATAACTCATGCTTCGAAAAAATTATTCTCATTGTAAAGAGGTAAGAAAGGATAAATAAAAATGTTTCTGCCCATGTATACTCAATGGAATGTAAAACTGATTCAGTAGAATAAGTTCATATCTGAAATTAATCGCATAATTTTCTTGAAAACGTTACAGTTTCAAATATTCAAAAAGAACTTATTCATGCGTTTTTTATCACTCTCAGAATATTACAGGAAGAATTAAGATCGAATGTAGTAGATGAAAACTAGTGAAGCATAAATGAATGTCTCATTAATTTATTCCTTTTCCACGCCACGCGGAGCGGAAATTATAATACTTTCTCAATACCATCCAATTTGCATATAATAAAGCAAGCGTCGTTTTATTTCCTTAAATTTAAATTTTCTTTATCAATTACACATGAAATAAATCCAACAAAATTGAATAATTACTTCTACTCTTTAATGCGTAGAACATTTTTTAAAAAAAATTCACATTTAACGAAAATGTAAATTTAGTTTTCCGTTTTAATCAAAGTTTGTAAGAAATATATTGTTCTGAAATATGGCATCTCTCAAAGAGGGCCTTATATTTTTCGACGAGGGATTGCATACTTTCATTCAAAAAGGAAAGAAAACATATTTACAAAACGAGGTATAGAGGACTAGTTACACACTTTGAAAGATTTCGATGGGGGATTTTGAAAATACAAATATTTGAGATGAGGCGGGAGGGATAATTTCCTAAAAACAGATTATTATTTGAAATTAAAATTATCGTCTGACACTTTAAAATGTATTCTTCTTTCGAAATGGCATATGTAAACAAATTGTGAATCAAAGGATACGTTTTTGCGCTGCCCATTGGAGAAATAATCTTATTTCTTTGTTAAAAAATGCTGTAAAGAGCATGGTATAAAAATGTAAAAGTGCAAAATAAGCAACATAATTAATACGGGGGAAAAAGGAAAATTCTTAATTCAGAACAAAAGAATAAATATTCTTATAAAAGCGAGAGAAAAGATTCTTATATTCTTTGAAAAAGAATAGAAAAAAAGAAAGAATATTCGTGTTCTGCAATTGAAAACTTTGCGAGAACCATGGCATAAAAATGTATAAGTGCAAGATAACCAAAATTATTAATCGAAAAGGAAGTGGAAAAAATCATCAACCATTACTTCTAAATGGACAAGAAGATTCAAAATGAATATCCAATAAAGGTACGTATTGTTTCGAATATTTTTAAAGTGAAGTCAATGTTAACACAAGAGGAAATCCAACGACGCAGAAATCAACTGGAAATCGGAAGCAATCATCTGTAACAACAGTAAACGAAATAGTAAACCAAGATTAGCAGCTATAGTTAAAAAAAATATCATGTTCAGCGCATTTTGCTGAAATATGTGAATATGTGGCTCAACTCAAAACATTTTACGGAACCTTGTATGAAAAACAATTAACAGGAAATAAATGAAATTTTATTATTACCATTGATGAAGAGCATGGGTTTACCTAAATGGCCGTAGAATTATTTATTATCAAAAATGTAGAAAATTAAACCCGGTTCTGAGAATATTAAGAAAGTTTCAGTTGAGACTTTATGATAGTCCCTGATTTGTCTTACTACTATAATAGAAAACAACGCTGAAATGAACTCAATATATTATCAAAAAATTGTCTGACGTCCGATATTTACAGACGGAATTCAATTTTATAACAGTGAGAAAAACAAAAATCCAGAAAGAAATGTAACAATGAAAGAAAAATAAATGAATATATATATATATATACTTATAAAACTACCATTGCCTTCCTTGGAAAAATAAACACTGACACAGGTATTGTATATATACATTTTCAACATATTCCTTCAGTACTCTGATGTTCCATCTTTGGACTATTGTTCTTTTAGTTTGCTGAAAAGATATTTTTCTAAGCGCAAACCCTCTACAATTGATGGACGCCGAAAAGTAATGGGCGCCCATTAATTACTTGTCGTCGAAATAATTTTCTCTTTAATTAAGTATATAAAAGACCATTTCTTTTACTGCACCGCCTTGAACAGTTCGATTTATGGCATTTAAATAAACTGAATTTGTATTCTTTATAAATATGGTAAAAATCATAACTAGCTAACTATATTATTTGTGTGTTATATGGTAACAAAATGATTTTATTTTACATTTCCTGTTAAGAAATTAATTCTTTAACAAACTTTTGGGGAAAAGTAGAAAGTATTCAAAGATTATTGTCTATACCATCCAAGATTTTGTGGAATACCTTTACTTCAAATACAATTTTATTAGAACTTACAAAAACTCAATAATATATTATAATAATTCTTTAATAAATATTTAAAATAATTCATTAAAATTATTTTCAACATAAGTTTTTTCTTTAGAGATTCCAAGAAGTTATAAATAAAATAGAATATAATAATGCAAATTTCACTAATATTATAATGTAAGGCCATTTTATTCTACATTTGAAATTATGTAAATAAAATTACAAAAGCATCTTTATTATAAAAATTATCAATATTTCTGTATTCTTAAAGTTATACCTTTCTTTAACGAAGCAGACAAATCCATCAATTGCATTTGCTAGTTATTGCTTTTTTTAGAAAAAAGAAATTCCTATAATAAATAAAAGTGTATTTTATTTCGTGTTTCATTCCATTTATGATATCAACTGTCAAGTTTTTACGTGATGTTTGGTTTTCTAGCTGCTTTTAAAAGTTCGTTAGGCATTTGTGCTATTTTTTTTTATATAAAATATCTGGTAAATTATGTAATAAAATTTCTTATTGGAATAATTTTTATCGTACAGCAATAAAAATCATGTTTAAAGTTTTTTAGCTTCATGCTTCCGTAATACGGATTCAAACTTGCAGCAAAAATTATTTTGGACTGCAATATTTATTCAGTATTGGGCAATTTCAAACATTTCTTTTTCTGCTAGGTTAAATTAGAACTCTAATCAAACAATACAAATGATCATATGAAAGAAAACTTTTTTTTCAGCCTCGAAAAAATATATTTAATAATACAAAGATTTCTTAACTTTCTGAAAGTCAACTATAATTAAGCTGAAGAGCTTAAGTAAATATGTAATATATTAATGTTTGATTATAATTTTAAAAGTTGATATTTTCTTTACAGTAATTTAAAACTTTTTTTTTTCATAGGAATGAAATGTAAATTTTTTTTTTTTTATCAAACAATGTCCCATATTTAAAAATTATCAATTCAAATTTGTTTCCTTCAAAGTTTGATTTTACTAATTAATTTACTTAATCAGAATAATTAGAAAATTGTCATTTCTTGAAAAGTTGTTGAAATATGTGACATGGTAAGCAATTTGCTTATGAATGACTTCCCTAAATTAATAATAATGCACATATAAAAAAGTGACTTGAGTTAATGTCTTTCTACGCCGTTGGATGATACTTCAGCTGATCAATTATTACTCTAACTTCTCACACAAGGAAAGTACAATGAGATCCATTTCTGTTCTGATTGATTTATTGTTCATTGACATCGTTTTTAAAAGTAACACGAGAGCCATTGGCGACGGCCCTTGTAATTTCTATCCTCGGTCGATTGATGAGGAAGATACCTGACCTGGCACCTTCTTCTCCAAACGTCCACACCACCCCAACGTGAGAACTTGAAACCTCGACAGATTTAACGTGCATCAGTCCCGCTACAAGGCGGATGTTCAATGACATCTGGCTGGAACCCACGATTCAAAGGAAACAACGACAGCCGCCAGTTAGCAACCATAACTACAAGGTTATCTTTTTATTCAAGATAAAGTATTGGAAACTTTTTAAAAGTATAGAAAATGGTTTAAAATGTTTCTCCGTCTACCGATTTTTAAATAAATTATTATTTAAGTTTATGTTATTAAAATTATGAAATGGCATATGCTTGATTAAAAATAAAGTTTGTAACGTTCATGTTTTGAAATTCCAAATTATATGAATGTGTGTGTGTGTGTGTGCTTTAATTTTGGGCAAAGTTGCAACGCGCAGTCTTTGAAGCATTTGAAAAACCTTGAATTCTTATATATATATATATATATATATATATATATATATGCTTTGCTTTCTTAGCCATTGTTTCAAATCTTAGCTGAATCATCGAGGAGATGTAGGCCACGATTCTTTGATATTTTATTGATGAATCACCCTGATGCTTCTTCATGTGGGATTCCATTTTGATTAAATCTAGCCCACTCAAACAGGTGGTTTCTTTTTATTTTTATTTTACAATTATTTTTACCTCTTTTCCCAATCCGAATTGATCAAATAAATATTCATGATAGAAAAACAATGTACTTTCAAGACAATTTGAGATCTGAACGATCCTTGTTTTCTTGAGAAATTAATATATAAAAAGAAGAAAGAGAACTGCTAATTTATATGTTACAGTTCCGGGAATCAGTAAAAAAAAATATTTTCTGATACATAGCAAAGAAATAAATACTTATGACTTTATGTTGCAGTTCGGGAAACAGAATTTGTTTTTAAAAAAATTGCTTCACTGATGTATTGCTGCGATACATACTTATGACTTCACAGGTGTGTTCTCTATACATGTATATTGTTATAAAAAATACGATTACTTAAAGTAAAATGTATTGAGGTCCTGATATCAAAACTCGTGATAAAATGCAGCTTTGACGAAATATTTCAACGGGGTAATCGTTGAATATTGGATTGTTCATTAGATTTCCTAAAACTAATGACTGCTGCTGGAATATATAAAAAGTTTTAAAATATCCGTATTATTTTAATTGTGTAAAAAAA
>BMAW01067209.1:252568-280953 GCA_019974015.1 Nephila pilipes | reverse complement strand
CAAATGTTAAAAAAGAAAATATTAATAAAATACATTCAAATCATAGCACATTCTAATTAAAAAAATTAATTGATCACAACAAACTTTTTTTTTACAATATGAATATTTATCAATAAATGGGAAGAAATTAATTGCTTTCATCCAAAGAATAAAAAATATCAACTTTTAAGAAAAATAAAGTTGTTTACTTGCTAACTGTTATGGTTTTATTCCATAAGTCTTAGTTATTTAATACTTTTATTTTATCATAGAAAGTTAATAAAATATTAGAAACATCATTCTAGTTTGCTTAACTTAAATTCTTAAGCCATTTATGTAAATTTTATTGGGTTGATGAAAGTAATATTTATTTTTAAAAAAACTAAGTCCTTTTTCTTGAATAAATATTTTATAATTGAAGAGAAGATTTTTGGGAACTATACTCGTTTAAAATATACAATGTAGTGATCTCATTACATTAAAATTCACAGCTTTTACGTATCTTTAAGAGTTTCTTCATCTATGTTCGTGAATTTTTCATTGTATTTAAAGAACGAAATTTTGTACAAATTTCAAATAACGCTCGAAAATACATTTCCTCAATCTGTTCGGATGTAATGGCGATTTTTTTTATTATTATTATTAATCCATTTCATGGAAGAAAAAAAAGTCTTCCGTTATGATGAAAAGGTAATTAATTATATAGTATTGCTATTGAAAACAGGACATAATTACTTTAGAGCCTTCATAATGTAATTATTTAGATAATATTCCAATGCTGTATCAAAAAAATTAAATTTATTTTATACAAAATGAATATCTATTCTTAAAATTACTATAAATAAGATGGAAAATGCTGATTTGCTTACCGGATAACACTTGCAACCAACCACAGATGTGAAAAACCGTAGACGAATGACATACGAAAAATAGAAACATACACAAAATACAGAGTATAATAGCCATGGCCGATAAACCAATAAATATCGTTGCTATTTTAAATGCTGGCGATATAATAGATCCAAAATCATCCAATCTGCCATGACACACCAGTTCTTGTCCATCTTGAATGCTTTGTCTACAAGACTGCCAAAGTCCAAAATACCCGGTGCTACGACTTTCTGGTGTGTCTCCTATCCATTGAGGTTGTATGAAAACAACAGCATTTATAATTGCGAAGCATATTGTAAAAACACCCCACAGAACACCAATCGCTTTCGAATTTCTCATATAGTTCGCATGGTACCCGCTTGCCTCAGATGTGTATTCGTATTTAGTAGTGGGATCCATCGCTTCCACCGTAAACATCAAGCGATGGCAGGTGCTTTCGAATTCGAAACCCGCGAAATATCCAAGATTGTACAAGTGAGTAAGGTGAGCGAAACTCGTCTGACAAGTTTTTATGACTGCAAGTAGGTAGGTTTCGCTTCATTCACGAGGTCACGGAACCTGATAGACGAACTTTCTTATTTGTATTTTTCCCCTTCTCTCCTTTTTCAATGCAGCGGTTGTAGTATATTCTTCGCGATTTCAAAATGACTTAGGAATGTGAATGCTGTTAGGTTTTGTCTTTTGTTTTCTGCGCTTATCAGTAGCTGTGAATTTCGCTCTATTCTAGTTCCGAAAAAGAGTAAGGTTGAGAAATCTCATCAGAAATGGCTTGTTCTTGTTCAACAAATGAAGAATCCTTCAAGTTATTACTTGATAAATCTCATCAGAAATGGCTTGTTTTCATTCAACAATTGAAGAGTCCTTCAAGTTATTAATTGACAAATATGAGTTCTAACATAAATTTTGAAGAAGTCAAATTCTTTATTGGCAATGAGTGGTCAAACACGAGAAAATTGTTTTCAAAGGGTGATTTAGAAATTTGTGTTTTTAAATGTTTATTTTTAATATGAATAAATTCCCTTTGTGAATTATTTTCTCTGCAGCTATCGAAACTTTATACAAAAACTAGGGTCTTGATACCGCCTTATAAATTGGATATACATAAGAGAAGATATCCTTTTTTGTAGAACTGCAAATAAATATATTTATGCATCAAATATCGTTCCCAAAATTGTATATAGATATTTATATTAGCGCCAATTAATTTAAGTTTCAATGAGAATTCATTTAAAGTAAGCTAACTTTCTAACATAGATATTGATGGAGGGAAACTAAAGATAATTATTAACAAAAATTTTAAATAAAATGACTAAAGATTTTTTTTTTTTTCGAAAAATTATTAAAACTCTTCTGCAGGCGAACAAAAAAGAAACATCATTTAGAAGTAACTGTTCAAGTTAAAATAGTAATTTAATCTCAACTTATACAAATTGCTAGATTAAAATATTTATTAAATTTTATATCTATAGGTCTATAACTCTTAAAAAATAATAACAGCTAAGAGATCTGGATTTATAAAGACCAAAACAATGGTAAAAATTTAAAATAAGATTAATGCAACAAAAGTTCTATTTCCATTAATTTACAATTTAAAAAAAAAAAGACTATGTTCATAATTTGGATCATAAAGAATTTTTTCCCTCTTATTCTCTTTTTAAGTTTTTAAGGCTTTGCAGAAACTCTCGCTTGATGAAATATATTTTTGATATTAAATTAGCACACATGCACATAATGGATTAAAATTCTGGTCTAGACGAGACTATATAAAAAAAAAAAAATTTCAAAATCGCTTTGATAATGTTTTAACTCGTAATAAATTTAAATGTTAATAGAGGTCAAATAAAAATCTTTTTTTGAAAATTTTTGATACTTGTTCTTAACCACTTCCGGAAAAACAAGGTGTTTAAAATGTAATTCACGTTATAGTTTCTTTGCTATCTACCTATTCTCAATGACGACTTAATAGATACTTTTCGAATTTTATAACAAAAATACATTTCCGCTTCATTTCATCCGAGTGAAATACCACCAATTAACTTACATTATTATTTTAGAATTAAAGTGTTAATTTTCATACCGTGGAATAATAAGCTTATAATTCGGATAAGATTGGTTTGTCATCTATAGTAGTTGCAATGTCCTTAAAATAAACTGCATGTGAATATAAGCAAGAGATTAATAAAATTGCTTTTAAAGAAGCGTTAATTTTCTCTGGCATTGTACAGGTAGGGAAAAAAAATTGCTTCTAAAACTGTGAGGATTGATATATATATATATATATATATATATATATATATAGTTGGTTTCTTTAATTTTTTCCTAGTAGTTATTTCTATATACAATAAGGCAATTGATATAAAATTCCTTTTACGTGTATATGTTCTGTCTTTTAATTAAAACGGTGTACCGAAACTCCATCGAGAAGTAAATCACAAATATTTTTTTAAAAAAAGTTTTATTTAGATAGAAAATATTTATAAAAAAGGTGGTACAAATTTTAGCGATATTAAAAATTTTTTAATCAAAAGTTACGTAAAATAAAAAACACAATTCGTGTTTTAATTACATTATATGTCAGTTAGTTTTTGTTTTGTTTAATTTTTATTAACGTCGTACTAGAAGCAACACGAGGGCTGTTGGTGACGAACCTCGAAATTTTGAACCTCGGTCAAGTGACGAGGACGACACCCCCTCTCCTAACTTCGCACCATGCCTACGGGAGGACTTTGGGCCTCGACAGATTTAAAGTGCATCGCCCCTGGCTACACCGGTCTTTAGCGGACAAGGATTGAACCCGCGACTGATCGAAAACTGCCGGCCACGAATCCGAAACCATGACCACTAGGCTATTGCGACCACATTTGTCAGTTAAATACTATAACTTTAAAACATGAATATTTTTTTAAAAAAATTAATTTCAGGCAACAATAATTTGCTGCATGATTAAGGAAAAAGAACTATTATTCAAAGCAAATAATGACAGCTAGTTAATGAGCCCTTGTTCTAGGATACAGACATTTGTGTATAAATAAAACATAAATTCAAATTAGTATTAGGTATTGTACTCATATATCACAACAATCAGGATTAAATAATAATTAAAAAAAAATCACTGAACAGTACAACTATATTTTCAAGGCATTGCAAAACTTATTAATCGCATTTCTTTCATATATTCTTTGATTTATGGTTTCTTTTGATAAGAATAAAAATTCAATTTAACATTCAGTAAAATCGAGTATCATTTCAAAGGAAACTGAAAACACTGACGACTTCATAAATGATAAAACATCTCAGTTTTTATTCGATTACTTATTGTTGTTGATAATGGATTTTTTTTTTGTTCTATAGATAGTAGCTCATTTTTATTAGGATCTATAACTATATATCAGCAGCGCCATATTAATAGCAGGGTTGAGTAGACTGAAATATGACTGAATAGCAGGGTTGAGCCTTGTGAAAATTAAGGATCAGTCAGTGTTTTCTCCTGAATTCAATTACACTCGGATCCCGTTAACTCGTTAGTAAGAAACGAGGTTTGTGATTTTACTGTGGCTCCATTTTTATGAGATTCAGATACACATTTTTTTCAGCTGATATCAAGAGACACCTGTCAAGAGAGCACATTAATACCTTTTTTTTTTCCTTTCTATTTTATATATCGTAGAGTAAACATGTCATGGAGTTCCAATTTGTAATTGCAAACTCACGTTACAAATGAGAGGAACTAGAAACATAAGAAATAAATAAGTCAAATGGTACTTGAGCACCTAAACATGAGCAAAATAGTACAGGAGTAGAACAGGAATATTTTATGAAACTAGAACTAAAAGAAATAAGGTAATAAAAAAGTAATGGAAAAAAAAGGAACCTTAAAAACTATCAAAAAATAGACGAGCAAAGATCCGAGTCAAAATGAGAGGGAGGCGGGGGGAGAATGAAATCTGTCACAAGAAGCAGTAAAGTAACGAGAATAAGAAAGGAAAATAAAAAGAGTGGGGAAAGTCAGCGCACTGAATGTCCGAGGAGGCAGAAGATGGAGGCGACAAAGGGCCACAAGTCTTCTGATCGTAAAATACAGACGGGGACTTCCGTCACAAAAGAGAGAAGATAAAAATCTGACAAAGTGGAAATGAACTAAAGGTTGTCTTTGGGATGTGCCCTTTGAAAGTTGGGGCTCAGAAAGGGTCAACATGTTAATACTCTTTAATTATCTTTTTTGGATTTGATTGGTTGGATTAGATATGAATCACCCTTTCTTGAAAAGTGAATTTCTCCAGTTTGAAATTTATTTTGTAAGAGATTATTTTCAAGACCTTGAGGGCAGTGAGATTAACTGCACGTTCAACCACTTTTTACTGGACAAATTTTAAGAATTACAATGATTTTATCTTGAAAAAGAAATCTCTGAAAAATTAATATTTTTATTTTTTCAGAGATCCTGTCGAAATAGTGGAAACGTAAAGCAGAAATTTCATTTCCATGTTGAAATTAATATTGTTACTCAATTCATGTTAATGTTGCAACTCGTAGTTCACGTATATTGCGGTTTGATAACCACAAAGCCTGATCATAGCGAATTAACGGAATCCGACTGTATAAAGTGAAGATAGTAGAGGGTGTAATCTAAGAGTCCGCAAAGCATTACGCACTGTTATGGTTAAGAGAGATCGATATATAATCCTAAGAGAGGGACTGAAATAGGTATAATATAAAATTAATAATAAGAAAAAATAGCACACACATTTTTTAACTAACATACATGATACAAATATAATAATTAAGTCATTATTAAATGCGGAAATGATTTTTTTTTTTTTTTTTTCTTTTTCACTCTGATGTTTTATTATTCACGAAATAAATTTCAAATTACGAAGGTTGTTTAATAAGTCCTTGGAAATTCCAAGAGATGGAGCACGTAGCATCAAATTTAGTAAATATCATGACTCAATAGACGACTGTCTAAGTCTCAGTTACTTGTATTCGTGATCATACCTCAATGACCATTCACACGTGATGACCTTTCGTACCTCAAAAATTCTTCAACAAACTGTTCCGACCGATGAGACCATCTTCTCCTTTTTTTTTTTTTTTGGAAAAGATTTACCCGAAACAACTCAATGTTTTGATTTTTGCTTGATTTCTGATGCATAATGATGAATCCAAGTCTCATCAACCGTGGTAACTCGACGTGGCAGCAATCAAATTTTGATTTGGAAGCAAATGACTACCAAATAAAAACTAACTTATGAATCATTGTCAAATTTGTTTCCGCTCCGTTTAACAGATAGCAACACCCAATGGTAATAAAAATTTACCCTAAATGATGCCATCTCTCTTCCCTCGAATTATCTTTTCTTCTTTTTTAGACAATACAGAGTGACGTCATTTGTTCACAGAAAACTATATGCATCACTATATGTATTCTACTTATTCTATAATCTTAAATGTAATTATTTTCAAAGTAAAATTTAATTATATGTTCTTTGTCAGACAAATTTTGCCTTAGATACTTTTTTCTATTTCATTTTCCAGTCTATTATGAAAGAAAGAAAATATGTTTAACTATGTCACCGCAAATATTATCGTGAAACAAGATTGCAGAGTAAGTTACAAGAAGTATTTTTCATCCATACATCACAAATCAGTTCTCACGACAGACAGACTTCCCGGTACCGCCAAGAACTCAATGTCACTCAAACAGCAACACAAAACAAATGCATTTTAACATGTTCAAAGCTTATAAGGAATTTCCAATCATCGACTACTTCGTAAGAATCTAAATTTGTTATTCACCGTTTAATAAAAACTAATATTAAATAATCAAAGTGTAATAATGTGTTGAATAATTCAGTTCCTACTCAAGTCTTCTTTTTCGAATAAGAACAACCTTGAGCAGATTTCTGTACGGCCTTCATGAGTTGCAGGCCATGACTCCTCCGTGGTTAAAAAATAATAAATCTAAATTAGATCATTAATTTAAAAAACATAAATGATTCAACTTTTTTTCATACCTCTGTAAACTTTAAATCGTTGGTTAACAATGCTAAAGAATATGGTTATAGCATCAAATATTAAAATTTTATATATGTGGCAGAAGAGGCCAATGAAGCACCCATCGTGTCACCTGACTCCCCTAATGACGGTTATGAAATATAACTCTTTTCTCATATTAAAATAAGAGTCATAATACCAATCTGTTATCATCATGTCTCTTACCGATATATATATATATATCATGGAACTAAATTTAATAAAGATGACATTAGGGTTCATGGCTGTATTTTTCGAACAAGTCCGTTTATTCCTTTTGATAAGAGAGAGGCAATTTTACATACAGTTATGCGTGAATTCCGTCAGATTACATGAGTTATAATATATACATTTTGAAAGATGAGCAGAGCGGGTTCTATCATCGCGACTGAAGCAAAACAGCCAGAAAAGGGAGACAATTTTACATTAGGAATTTAGTTTAGTTTTTATTAACGTCGCACTAGAAGCAACACGAGGGCTATTGGCGACGGACCTCGTAATTTTGAACCTCAGTCAAGTGACGAGGACGACACCTCAGCTGGTACCCCCCTCTCCTAACATCCACACCACGCCAATGGGAGGACTTTGGGCCCCGAACAGATTTAACGTGCATCTGCCCCGGCTACACGGCGGATCTTTGGCGGCCAAGGACCCACGACTGAACGAAAACCGCCGGCCGCTAGTCCACGACCTTGACCACTAGGCTACCGCGGCCTTCTTTACATTAGGAGACAGCGGATGAGCCATCTGTCACTACTCTCTGTCGCCTGGGAAATCCAGAATTTCGACACGTTCCAGAAGACACATTTGGAGCAACAGAAACATAGACGGCGAAACCGAAAACAGTTCTCGTAATCGAACGATTTTACTAATGGTCAAATTTTAAGCTTACTTACAACTGGTTGGTCTTACTGTAGTATCGCTGCTGAAATGCAGATACATGTGTCCCTTGGGCATAGAATGTAAACCAGATGGACCTGAGAAAGAAGTGTATATATTCGCGAAAAGCCAGGTCTACCTAGACGTGCAACACAACTTACGATTAAATGCGTCCGAGAGAATGCGTAGGATTTTATTCACACCACACTAGAAGCAACAAGAGGGCTTTGGGCGACAGACCTTGTAATTTTTGAACCTCGGTCAAGTGACGAGGACGACACCAGAGTTAAACTTCTCTCTGTTCTCTAAAACTTCCACACCACGCCAATGGGTAGACTGAGCCACGACAAATTTAACGGCATCAACCCGGCTACACGACCAGTTGAGTGGTTCAGTGGCATCAAGGCTCGAATCTACGACTTAATAAAAACCGCCGGCCACGAGTGCGCTGCCATAACCCCGAGGCCACCGCGGCCAGCGGATGCGTTAGCAGACTCACTATTAATCAATCTTGACATGCTTCGGAAAGTGTTGGGAGCTTTAATGCTCTAATATCTGAGAGAACAATCTCATAAAAATTGGCTAAAATCGGACTGTACACAATCGCTATTGACACAAAGGCACCTGCGGAAAAAGAAAACTTAAAAATGGTTAAGATATTAATGTTTCTGGACCAGCATGAAAAAGGATGTGCAAAGGATGCACTTGTGTTTCATGACAGTTACAAGCTAAAAAGAAACAATCTGATGAAATTCCCATAACTCCTGTAACACGACCTAATGAACCTTTCCAAATTGTAAATGTTTATATAATAGGCGCCACTGAACCTAGTAGTAGGGGATACAAGTTTATACTGTGCGCAATAGATCAGCGCACCCGATGGCCTGAAGCTATCTGTAGAAAGAATGTAATTGCAAAATCGACTTGCGATGCATTGTTACAAATATTTTCAAGAACTGGCATACCAAAAGTAATTGCTATCGATCAAGGCTCTAACTTTACATTCAGTCTCACAAAAGAATTTATTAAACGAATAGGATCTTCCCCTATGTTTTCTGTTCCAGGACACCCACAATCCAATGGTCTCGTTGAAAGATGGAAAGGTGTATTAAAAAATATGATACATCATGTTATGAAAGAAAGCCCTAACGATTGGGATAAGCATATACCTTTTCTATTATAGGCTTATCGCGAAGTACCTAATCAAACGACAGGTGTTAGTCCATTTCAGATGTTATAAGGAAGACGTCCTACTGGTCTCTTATCTATTCTAAAAGACTCTTGATTTGAAGCCATTCCTGTACCCATCGGACAATTAAAATCAGTTACGAATTATCTCAATGATCTGAAAATCAAATTTCAACTTGTTGCCGAGCAATATGGTATTGCTTCTTCTACTAACCAAGCGAATTATGCTACTATCATAATCGTCGCAAAAAATATAAAAGTTTTGAAATAGGTGATAAATTTATAGTTCTTGCACCTGATATTACACATAAAATGTACGCGAGACGGACATCTCCTTGCACCATCGTAGAAAAGCGAAGTGCATATAGTTATTTAGTTCAAATACCTTATAAGTGTATAAAACACATCCATGCGATCAAAATTAGAAAATTTTAATATTCAAACTAACAACATTGGAGTCATTTTTGAGACCGATATTGACTTTGGTGATATCGAAAATACACCTGTAACAAAACTTACTGCAACTGACGAAACTTATATTAAAAAACACTTGAATTCTTCTCATCTAAATTCTGATAAAAAAAAAAAAAAGTTGTTATTGATTTATTAATTAAGAACAATAACATCTGAAAACCCCAAAATAGCTAGAATTGGTGAACATTCAATCAAATTGATAGCAAAAGTAAACCTAAAATGCAACAACCCTATCAGATTCCAGAAATTTTAAAAGAAGTAGAGAGACAAATAGATGATCTCTTAACTTTAAGTTTAATTGAACCCTCTGAAAATAAATATGGTCACCCAGTAGTGTTATGTGTCAAAGAAAGACGATACAATAAGATTATGCGTGGATTTCCGTTATTTGAATTCTCAGAATACAGATGCTTTTCCTATGCCGAACTCCACTGATTTGATTTATCCAGTTGCAAGCGACCCGTGTGATGACCGGGAATGACAGAATAGTACCACTGTAGCTCATGCATATTGTACGAGGTTACTAAAATGGATACCCAGCGTCTGGGGGTATAGCCGGACACCCTGCCTCTGGGGATTATATCAGAGAACCTCAGGGACTTGCCTTGTTTAGGTAAGAACGGGCATCATGACCCCGAGATACCCTAGTGATCTTTATCTTCCCTATGGGGTTTACTGTCTTCGGCAAACACAGGTGACTCACCTCCAGGTTACTCTGGCGATCCTTCTCTATTTTCGACCCTTCTTCTTGTCAATCAATTTTCTTATCTTCAATTTTTTCACGTCTAGACCACAGTTGAATCTTGTTTGGCGCATCGTAGCCACATCTGGCTCTCGTGCCAATAGCATTCTCATCCACTCACTCATTCAACAATAGTTTGATTGGCTCTATTTTCCCAACACCTCGAAACTCTATTTCGACTATTATCATTTGAAAAAAAGAGAACTGAGACACATTTCTGAGAACTATATTGTGCCATTTCTTTCACGTCGATGGATTAGCGTCAATAGCACACAACACAAAGAAAACATAGAATGGACTTTAGTCCTTCAGCGAGCTTAACGCTCATCAAGAAGTGTTACGCCTTCGGGAGTTACGTAGTTTCTGCTACAGGAGCTGACGAGCTCTATACAGGGCGCCAGTGCCTCACAATGTGCATCATCCCCGCTACACGGTGGGTCTTTAGTGACATAAGGGCTCGAACCCACGACTCGACGAAAATAACGCCAGCCGCCCGTCCGTGACCATGACCACTAAGCTACCTCAGTCAATTCCCGACTGGTACACCCTACCAAAATGAGAAAATCAACTTGATAATTTAGTAACGTCGCACTCAGGAGCAACATGAAAGCTATTGGCGACGATCTTCAAAATCTTATGCTACAGGCTTAACTTGACGAATGATTAACTCGCAGACGACACTTGATCTAGCTCGTCTCTCCGAATTTCCATATCAACGTAAGGAACGAGTCTTTACATATTTAACATGAATCAATTCCACTATACGACGGGTCTGTAGTGGATTCAGAACTCGAACCTACAACTCGAAAGAAACAACGTCAACCACGAACTCGCGACGATGACCACTCGAACACCTCTGACACAACTTTGATTTTCAAAAGAAAGAGACCCAAACTGAGATCTGTCGATTACGACTCTATATTCTATGTAAGAAACAACTGCGGTGTGAATATATATACATTTTTTTACCGCACACATTCAAGTAAGAACTTCCGAATCATTTCAAATGTTCGTGCGATTTTACAATTGAATTAAATCCTATGATCCGAAGAAATTTAGTTTAATTTACATCACATTAAAACCGCTAATCATTGGTAAATTGGTTACAATTGGGGGGAAAAACTATTCCACAAAAATTATTAATTGAATCAACTTTAAAAGATATTGCTTTGGAATTAAACTCTCACATAATTTTGAATATAGGTCAAGAGTTAATACCTATACCCATGAACTTGTATCCTCTTTAAAACTTGAGGATTTTGATTCTTAATGATTCTGACAACGGCTGCTCTTTAGTAGAATCAGCTCTTGAGCCCGTTGACTGATGAACCTCAATATATTTTTAATCATTCAGCTAACGCAGATCTCCTCCACTCCTGCCCAGGTGATGAAAACAGCCCCTTATCTGATTTTACATTTTCCTAAGTACTAAATGCCATAGTTTAGCTTTTATTAACGTCGCACTAGAAGCAACACGAGGGCTATTGGCGACGGACCTCGTGATTTTAAACCCCGGTCAAGTGACGTGGACGACACCTGAGCTGGCACCCCCTCTCCTAACATCCACCCCTCCAACGAGAGGACTTTGGGCCCCGAACAGATTTAACGTGCATCAGCCCCGGCTACATGGCGGGTCTTTGGCGGCCAAGGATCAAACCCGCGACTGAACGAAAACCGCCGGCCGCTAGTCCACGACCTTGACCACTAGGCTACCGCGGTCCCACTAAATGCCATAACCGCTAAAAAAAGTTTCGCTGAACGGGAAATTTAATGTGCACAACTCTGTTTTATTTTACATCACAATCATTGGCAACTTTTTTTCCCATTTTGGTTGGAATAGCTTTGGACTAGATGCAACACTCGAGCTATTATGTTGAACTATGGCCAAGGGCTGACACTTGAACTGATACCTTATTTTTATAACTTCCCCTTCCAATTGTTGAGTCAAAATTTCCACTAGAAAACTTTATGACTCCATTTTATTTCATATGGAGCAATCACTTATTTCGTTCGCATTATGTACTTTTAGAGGAACCAGCACTAACTTTTAACTAGAGCGAAACATCGAGAATCACGGACACGTAGGCTACCGTCAAGCGACTTCCACACCGTTTCTCTAGAAGAACATGACTTATCTGTATGTTCTTTACTTAAACAAATCATTTTTAAATGGAATTCGAAGACTAAAGCCTTAACACAGTCGATTAAGTATTTATCAATTTTTCAAATTCTTTCAGACCAATTTAAAATTGTTACAGACGATTTTTAAGACTTTCACTCCACATTCTAAACAAATCTACAAATTGATAAAATAAAGAAAATATCACAAATTTATTAGAAAACTCAGTACCCAATATTATTGTAACAGGAATATAAATAACTTAAAATACATAGAATTGAAAACTTATAATTAAATACAATTGTATAACTTAAAAAGATGCAATTCATTGAAATTAGCAAAGGAACTTAAGTAAACTTTGATGACTTAAGATGCTCAAGATTCTAAAAACTTTGAAGTTCATCAATTATCGCAAACAATTCGGAAAACATTTTTGAAATAGTTACAGATGGCAGAAAGTTCAAACATCGCTGACAACTTTTGATTCATCCTCAATGATGGAAATATTCCTCTTTTCAACAGATTGTTCTTCAATCGGCTTTTTAGAAGCTACGATTATCAGGTTTCCATCAAGACTGAAACTTGAAGTCACGGTCTCGGCATCACAGCCTATTGGCAGCGCATAACAACGAGAAAAATTACGAGAACAGAAACCACTTTCCTCACTTCTTTCTTCGTGCACACCTTGAACGATTACATAATTATCCACGATTTTCACTTCGATTTCTTCAGGTCTGAATTGTTTCATGCCGAGGGAAACTGTGAACTGCTTTTCATCGTTTTTAACTTCCGATAGACCAGAGCTTTCGATGTTTGTTTTAATTCTGGGACGAACCCAGTGTATACCACATAACGTAGGATTTATCAAATCGGCTTCGTTCAGTCTCATACCAAAATATTGGTCCATAATTCGTTCGGGATAGTCACAGGAACTCCACCAATCTCGTTCAAAAAATGATGGAGCTATCGCTGCCATTGTGAATATGAGTTGTTTGTTCAAATGCTCACGATAAATGAAATTAACGTGTCAGCTTGGTATGCTGAAAATAGGAAGTGCGCTAAAAACACAAATCAGTTGAGTAGTAAATCAGTTGAGTAGTACTCAGTTCAAGTACTGCAACACGAATTCGAAAATCTGCTATAAGAAGCAATTGGAGATTATTTATAGTAAAGTGCAGGGTATCAAGCACATTCACGAAATTGCGCAAAATCATTTAATTTTTCTTTTCTTTCTCCCCCCCCCCCCTCTCCATTATTGATCTCCACGTTGCCAAACGATAATATATTTCTGATGGAATGTAGAATTGCTCAAAAAATTAGATATACAACTCTTTATTTTATGAAAAGTTTTCTTAATGCTGTATAGACATTTAAAATTGAGTATAAGTAAAAAAAAACTGTACAAATTTTTTTTAAGTGAACTAAATTGCCTCGATCAAGGAAAAAAAAATGTAGCATGAATATTAACATATATTTTGTATTTAAAAATAATGTGTTTAAAAATGCACTTAAAAGTCTATTTATTTAATCAAAACTTTCATATTAAGTTGATTTAATAAAAAACTAAAATCACTCGTGGTTACCCATTTCCACAATGTACTATCACACAGTTTTTACTTTGTGTATTCACTTTTGATAAAAAGAATATGTATTTGGCGATATATTAAAATCTTTGGCGGTTTTGTCTAGAATTTTCCACTATTTTTGCTGCGTAGAGACAAGTGATAGATCGTGACATTCTTCTCGCCTTCCAGGAAGTGCGAAGAATTAACAGTGATTATTGACAGCTTTCTTAAATAATTTAAATAGACGGAAAAAAAAAATCTTTATTGAATAATTATTATTCATATTTTATTTAATATGCAACTTTCCAATAAAATTTGTTTTTATAAAGACGTTTAAATATTATGAAAGTTGAAGGTAAATATAATTATTAGCTAGTCTTAATTTTGCACTCTGGAAAAGAATTCCTCGAATTACTTAAGAATTTGTTGAATCATGAGAGGATCCATTTTTATTAATAAACAAACCTTTTCAAGTGTAACTAAAATGGGGGGACTCAGAAGCCTAGTTGTCTTGGCATCGAACTCGTGATCGACGATGCTTTAGTCAAACCGCGGATTTGAATCTTGTTTCTACAGATAACCCTTAGTAGAGGGACCACTGCTCATTAAATCTTTCAGGGCTCGAAAGTGCTTCCGTGGAAAAGTGGGGGTCCAGCTCAGGTACGTACCTGTCATCCGTTCCTGTTATCTGACCACGGTTCGAAATTACGAGACAAATTGGATTTTGTGGGATATAGAACAACAAAGGCTATTAACCCAAATTATGAGAAGTATTTGGTTGCGGTTAGAAGACCTTGTGTATGGCATAAATTGGTAGCGTGAAAACCGGTCATTAAATGAACTGTGATACTATTAGCAGTAATTTATAATTCAATTTGATTGAATGTATTGACGTCGCTCTTAGAAGTTACACGAGGGTTATAGGCAATGGACCTCACAATTTTGAACTTTGAACAAGCGTCGAGTGTGACACCTCAGCTGGCACACCATACCAATGTAAGCACAGTTAGCTTCGGCATATTTGTCGTGCATCAGTCCCGCTACACGGCGGGTCTTTAGTGGAATCGGGACTCGAACCCACAACCCCACAGAACCAACGCCGACCGTGAGATCACGACTATGACCACTCGGACACCACGATTGCAAGTAATTTTGGAATGATAGCCTGTGATGTTCTATAATCCTTTGAAATCAATAAATGAAAAGCAGTAATTTTGCATTGCTAGCAAACTAAATGCCTATTTTTAAAAGTATTCTTATAGTAAAACTATATTCATTTAATTTTTTTGTGATCCATTTTTTGTCTTTCGATCATCGACTCTCCCTTAATACCTAATTTTTTTCAATTAGTTTATATAAAAAATAACAAGATTAATACAATTAATTATGGTCAGTAAATAAACATTTCAAAATGAGAAATTGATATTGATTCTGTTCTTGTTTTAAGGTGTTTGGTTTAATATACTTGTATATAATAGCCAGTTGTGTAACTTTTGTTGTTTTGTCCAACTTACCTGTATAATCCAATAAAATTTCAAATATTTTCATTTAGTGACATTTTACTTTTAAAGTTTTTTTTTTTTTCCTTTTTACAATAACATTTCAAAATTGATAGAAATAAGCAAGAATATAAAGAAATATGTTGGAAACTGCAGGATTTCTAATTTGTCAGAAAATAAATCCTTAAGGCTAGAGGAATATATAAAAAAAAAAATCTTGAAAGCTGTAATGCATAGCATTTCTTTTTTTTTTAAAAAAAATGTTCTTTTCACTCTTACGAATGACAGAACATTTTCAAATGGAATGCATTTTTTCCATCTCATCGTCTCTAATTGATTTTCTTTTTTTAAAAAAAATAAACATTTTGATGAGAATATCTCCCGTCAATATGGAATTGTAAAAAATACAAATTGAGCTTGCAAGAGTAATAGTATTTCAGAGCTAAAATCTTTTATTCGAGATTTCTTGTACTTTTCGATTGAATATTTCCGATAAATTGTTTCATAAAAGAATTCAGTCGTTGAGCGTTTCTCTATCAAAACCTTCGCTCATTATTATGAAATATAACTGAATTGAGAGCAGCTTAATTCATGGTGGGGTGTTACATATCTAAGCTTAGAGAGCGACATCCTATTTCAGAATTCCTTCTCGCCATTTGGGCAGAGTTACAAATTCGTGATATTCTGTACATATAAAACAACACTTTTTGTTCAAATGCAATATTAATTAAAGATGTCATTAATTTTCAGTCGAAAATTTTGATGTTAACTCAGGAAAATATCAGTTACACCTAAAAATTTAAAATTGCTTCAAAACTGTTCTTTTATTAATAATTCTAAATTTGAAATGAGGTATCGTATTTTTTACTTGGTAATAAGTGATCACAAAGTATTGCTTTCAAAATGGTGGTATAATTCATCAAAATTAATTAGGCTATCACTTATAAATTAATAAACTATACATAATGTCCCATTCTTTAATTCACAACTAGATTTTACTAGTAAAGTTTTCAGAAATATTATTCTAAAAATTTTTTTGTTTGTTTGTTTATCTTCTTATAGTGCGTCCTCTCATAAATCCTGTTTCTAATTGCTTATAATTAGAGTTATGCCAATGGTGTGAATGTGAAATAAAAGTCTCGGTAAGTGATGCAAGAACAGAAGATAAGCATCCCAACTTGTAACAAAAACTTGTTTACATGAGATATGCCTCTTCGTTCGTGACTGATGATATCCGAAGAAGAGACCAATTAAATGAACACACTTGAATAGTCAACTAGTGGTGTCGAGACGTGCGAGGAAACGAACCTGTGAAACTGTATGTTGTGATCCATTAGACAGCTGTAGATGAAGTGCCAAGCACAATACGCATTAATTTCAAATAACAGTGAAAGGTTATTGATCGCCCGTGCGCGCCTTTCTCTAATAATTTTTCCGCTTGGAAATGAAAAGTAAAATCAGGATTTGTGTTTCAAATAAATTAGCGTGTTTTTGTGTAAATTTGAGAATATACGAGGATATAGCAATGAAAGATACTGATTTGATCAGAGATTTGTTCCATTGACGCACACACACATATATATTGGAAATAAGGAATCAAAATTGTGTTATAATTCCTCAAAATTAATTGGCCTATCAGTTATAAATTAATAAGCTACACATAATGCCCCATTCTTTAATTAACAACTTGATTTTACTAGTAAAGTTTTCAGCAATATATCAATATATATATGGGGGTTGTGAATGATTGATGAATGCGTAATTAAAGGGCTTGTTAGTTGGTTAGTTTTATTGACGTCACATGAGAAGTAACACGTGGGCTATTGACGACGGATCTCGTAATTCTGAACCACGGTCAGGTGACGAGGACGACACCTGAGCTGGCACACACACCCCTCTCTGATTTCCACACCATGTCAAAGGGAAGATTTTAAGCCACGACAGATTTGACACGCATCAGCCTCAACTACATGGCAAGTCTTTGGTAACATCAAGGCTGGAACTTACGACTCGTCGGAAACCACCAGTCAAAAGTCCGCTGCCATAACCACCAGACTATCGCGGCAACATAATTAGAGGGCAAAGGGAACCTATTGAATTGAATAACAGGTATAATTATATTGAACCAATTAAAAATACATGAAAAGAAGTCTATAAATTTTTTTACTGCCTTATCGAACTGAATTCAAAATGATCTCTTAAAATCGTAAAGTAACTTTTTATTGCAAGGAATTAAAAAGGAATTTGAAAACGTAACATCTGTTGCTAATTTGAAGACGAATCAGCGGACAAGACCCAAAGAGCTCAGATGTCAACTGTATTTCCTAACTTGAAAGCAAACCGCTATGTTGAAGGACGATTTGTGGATTTTACTAATGTGAGAATAGACACACAAAATCATTATTTACCCATATTAACACCTCTGCGAATTTCAGTTTCTTTGAGTCGTGAAATGTTAACTCAGTCTCGTCACTTGACCGAAACTCAAAATTGCGAGGTCCATTGCCAAAAGCCCTCGCGTTGCTTCTACTGCGACTTGAATAAAACCAATCAATCTTTAATTATTATTTTCATTCCTTATAAAATCTTTACACAACGTCAAAAATGCGACAGAACTACTGTGGTGTTCCATGTATTTTTATTTTAAAGTTTCCATTACTGAATAAAATTATTAAGCTTAATTTAATATTTTAATTTGACTTCTGGAATTCATATTTTAATCGTAGAATAAGATTTTACTAAAAAAAAAAAATCAACATCTACATTATACCGGTTATTTCAGCTAGTGTTTAGTAAAATAAATTGCAATTGTTAGAGGCAATCAGAAATTATACCTAATTATACGCTTTTAGATCAAGAAACACTAGTTGTTCTGGTACGTGAGGGTGGGGAGTTAGATTGCATCCGCTTTCAAGGTCATAGTGCTCAAATATCTTGCAAACATAACAAACGCTGTGTTAATTAATTCTTCCAAAAGAATTATTTGATCATGTTTAGTTTCTAACTCTACTAAATTCTTACACTTATTATCTTGAAACAACATTTATTCTATTTACATCCATTTCACAAAAAGATTTTAAATATTCAAATAAAAAAAATTTCATCACTTCCCCACTGCTGTGATTTTATGAAACCTATGCTATGTCCTTCATCAAATTGATTTTCTGTTTACAGTTCTCGCTTTGCTTCTAAGAGTGATATTAATAACAATTGGTTCATGAAATTGATGAGATTGAGATCTGAAAACGAAATTGAAGTGATTTGTTTGTCTTCAGTAACTAAATATTTACGGAAGATAAAAAATATTCTCATTATCTGGATATTTACGGAATATAAACTGTTTGCCTTCATTAACTAAATATTTACGGAATTTTAACTATTTCCTTAACAGAGAAAAGCCGTTTATACTTTAATATCTATTTTTTGAAAATTAAAAATGTATATATTTTTCTAATGTGTTACTCAAATTCGGCCTTATCTTCGTTTAGAGTTTTCAAACTGCCTTACGTCAGAATCCATCGACCTACAAGTACGAGCCCGGTCATCGAAATAAATAACGAAAGAGAAACATTTAATTTAGTTGAAGTAATGATAGGATACGGAGATTTTACAATTCTCGCAATGTAATTTTTCTCATCATTTCGTTATTTGGTGATGAGCTAAAAATAAATATTAACATTAGCTGAATATCATTCATTTGTCTCTAGATATTTAATTACTGAAAGTAAAATGCTCTCTGAATTTCTAGAAGTATGAATATTAGACAATCTATTCTATTTCTTTTTTCTTCTAATCGTCGAAAACGTTGAGCTTTTGAAGCCCGATTAAAACCAGGATGTTTATGAGATGTATTCTTATTAAAAATATTTTTAAAAGGGATTCTAAGAAACAAAACAACATAAAAAAGAATCGAAATAAGTCATTCAAAAAAGCATATTTATTCAACCTTCAAAAAGTATCTAAGACGAGCAATATCCAACAGATTTGATCTGAATGTCTATGATTGTCATATGCTAATCCATTGAAAGGCTATCATTGAAAAAATCGTCGTGAGAGAGGGAACCCCTTTTCTTCTTTTACTGTTTTTATTGGTTGAGCAGTAAAAGTATCTTGTTACACCCTTTTCCTACTGTTCCCTTTTCCCACAAAAGTTTCAAACTGATTCTTCCAGGGGTGTTTGAAGGAGAAAAGTCTATGTAGAGCAGGGGTCTCCAAACTACGGCCCGAGGGCCACATCCGGCCCGCGGACAGATTTTGTCCGGCCCGCGGAGAGCTAGCATACTTGAAAGAAAACTCCTTCTAGAGAACATATTTATTTTTTATAGCAAATTAAATTTAGTTTACTGAAGTAATCTATTTTTATGTTGAATAATTATTAATATGACATCTACATTGATATGGTCATGGGCTAACTACTCATAACATTGTTGTAGGTTACTATATACTAACTAACAAATTATTGAAATGAATCCAACTAACATTTTATACATTTTAAATGAAAAAATAACTTATAACAAGCATAATGACATATGAAATACTAATGAGATTTATGTAATTGAGATTTTCCACTGACAATAGTTTGTAGTTGTGGACTAATTTTACTTGTACCAATTATTAAAAGAGATTTAAGATGCTCATCAGTTAATTTAGATCTGTAAACATTTTTTGTGTACTTCATTTTGGAAAAGGTCTTCTCACACAAATAAGTAGTACCAAAAACAGAAAACAGCCCACGAGCAAATTTATGCAAATTATCAAATTGTGTCAGTGGAAGACACTTATAAAATTCCAACAAAGATAAGTTTTGATATTTGTTCTTAATTATATCACTGCACTGTAGATCAATCATTTCCATTTGAAGTTCCGGGGCTAGGGTTTCAATGTCAGTATCAAAAGGATTCTGAAAAATCTTAATTTGATTCGCAATGGCATCAAAGTCCGAGAAACGAGTATCAAAATTTATTTTCAAAGCACTCAAAGTTTCGATTGCAAAATCGATAGGAAACTCGGTCTCAGTGGTGTGGCTGAATATTTCACATGTTTTAAAATGTGAAAAACATTTACTTCGTAGTTGTGATTGAAACAGTATCAATTTCTTCCGGAATGATTTGATATTAGTGTATAAATCAGGAAGATGCTGGTTTTCTCCTTGCAATCTCAAATTCAGTTCGTTCACATGTTTTGTCAAATCAACATAGAATGCTAACTTCCACAGCCATGCGTTGTTTTGCAATTCAGTAAGAGGGCGATGCTTTTCATTCAAAAAAATTTCGATCACTGCTCGAAGTTCAAAAAAGAGCTGAAGGACTTTCCCACAACTAAGCCAACGTACGGCAGTATGATAAGGTAAGTCATTTTCTCCAATCTCTTCAATAAATTGCACGAATTGTCGGTGATTCAGCCCAAAAGATCTGATAAAATTAACAGTTGATATGACTGGTTTCAGAACTTCAGACATATCCAAACATTTTCCGCACAAAGACTGTTGATGAATGATACAATGTAAGACTATTGGTTTTGAACCACCGTCATTTTCTACAGCCTTTGACACAAGAGCGACCACTCCTTTATCTTTCCCACTCATGTTTTTGCCTCCATCAGTTGTAATACATTTCAAGTTTTTCCATCGAAGGTTCTTTTGGTTAATGGCCATTTCAACTTTTTTAAAAATATCTGAACCAGTAGTTGTGCCATGAATACTATACATATCAAGAAGTTCTTCATGCACTTCATAGCTTTTATCTACTCCTCGAATATAAATCAACACCTGAGCAGTATCTGACACATCCTTTGACTCATCCAAGGCCAAAGAAAACCACTCAACATGTCCATTTTTGTTGAACAGTTGAGAGGATATATTTTCAGCGATGTCTTCTACCCTTCGAGCCACAGTGTTTCCTGACATACTGACAGTTTTTAATAAATTTACCTTTTCAGGGCACATTTCTTCGGCTACTGCGATTATGCATTCTTTGACCATTTCTCCATCGGTGAATGGTTTTCCACGTTTTGCAATTTCAAGAGCCACATGAAAGCTGGCATGAGTTGCAGCCTCTTGTTCAGTTTTGAGTTTTGTAAATAAAGATTGCTGCGATTTCAATCCGAGCTTCATAGCTTCGAATTTTTCTGTCCGCAAACTTCCTGTATATTTTGAGTAATTTTGAAAATGTTTTGCTTCATAATGACGTTTAATGTTATATTCTTTGAGAACGGCTATGCTTTCATTGCAAATCAAACATAGCGCCTTGTTACTGGACTCAATTACGAAATACTGAATGTTCCACTGATCTTTGAATTTTCTGCATTCACTATCAATTTTTCGCTTCTTTTCCATTCTACTAAATCACACACAAAAGCAACAAATCAAATCAAAATATTGTTACAAAGATGTCTTAAACTTAAACACGCACAAACACGTTTTAAGGAGGTACGCACTATTTTATTTCACAGCAGTGTCATAGGAACTGACTTGTGGTTGCGCCACTAGTCTTCTTATATATTCCACTTACTGCCATCTAGAAGTGAGTGGAAGACACCAGAACTTTCTCGAACCAACGAGATTATTCTGTAAGTGCTATTAGCGCCATCTGTTAGCGATAGAAGGTACTACCTATTTCCGCTTGTGTCCACCAGATGTCCTGTCACGTTACTCCTCATGGCTCGCTCGTACTCTACGACTAATCTAGAAATTACAGATAATGACAGGAAAATTAATAATATGCAGTGTTGCCGTTTTGCGGACTTTAGTCCGATTTGCAGCCTTTTTTAAACGTGGCGTACTTTTTCGGACTTTTTTTTTCATGTAAAAAAAATACTCATTCGTTACTTGAGTACTCGTTACTCGTTAAGAACCGAAGTAACGATTACTGAAGAAAAAAGTAATCAATGATTACTTGTGTATTTCATTACTTTTGTAATCAATGATTACTATGGCGATACGATGCGGGTACCCCATTATAACGGATACCCATACGATACGGATTTTTACCACCGGCAACAATGAATGATAATATGGTTTTGGCCCTTGGAATTTACTGGAGTAATCAATATGGCCCTAAGGCTGGAAAGTTTGGAGACCCCTGATGTAGAGGATCAGTGGATTCTTAGGAATGGCGGGGAGAGTGGGGAAAGAGGATTTTTTTATTTTTGGTGGGGAAGATTTGAAAAGAAAATTTGCAATGATGTCTTTTGGAGATCTTAATACATGCAATGGCTCCTGAAATTGAATATACCCTTCTCCTTTTCTTTGCAAATACAAACATATGGTAAAAAGTTTTATGCAAAGGTCATTTTTAATAGGAATGATAAATCACTTCTTAAATAAGATATTTATCCTAAAAATATATAAAGTTAATATAATAATAAAATTATTTGCATTATCTGACTAAATGACATGAATTTATGTCTAAAGGTTAAGTATACACTTTGTAGAAAATGACCACAACCTGATAAATTAGCTTCCAATATTTTAATAATATATTACTATATTTTGCGTTTAATACTGACATTGGATTTAGATCCTAAATGCATAAGTTTATTTTAGAAATATTAATTTTGAATTTTTAAAAATGGGTTCCAGAATGGAAACTACAGTTCAAGTTAGAGAGCTGGTCGTTAAAATGGCTGAAGAAAGTACCGTCAGTCTATCTCAAGAATAGCTTTCTCCAATGTCAACTTCTATTGAACTTCCTGAATCATTCGAATCAAAAAAGAAACTAAATAAGAACATAACAATGCGATGGTGGTATAGACAGTACCTATTTTTGATATTGTATCAATTAATATATATAGCTTGGCGGGAGCTAACTTTGTGATAGACTGACAGAAAATTTCTTAGAGAAATTGCAAAAATATTTCAGCGAAGTAACGGATGTGTTAAAAAATAATCAAAAAGTAAAAGAGTTGGGACACGTTAAATATATTACCGCAAGAGGACGAAAGGAGATTCTGGATGTCAGAACCAAGAGGAGAATCTTACGAAAAGTGATCGAAATTCTAAGGGAGAGTTCCAAAAATTACTGCAACCACTGCTACGATACAAAGACCTGTTTCTGCAGAAGCAATTTGGTAACTCAAGAAAGAAGGCTTTAATGGTTATGTGTGTCTAGAAGAAAACATTTCATTTCGAAATGAAACCAGGAAAAAAAAGCTTTCATTTGTTGAAAATTATATTCCAAGATTTCAGTGGATTGAAGTTATTTTCAGCGATGAGAGCAAATTTAATATTTTTGGAAGTGAGAGGAGATACTAGATTTGGCAGAAGCCTACCAGTGAGTTGCTTCTTAAAAACACAATTCCTACTGTCAAGTATGGTGGTGGCACTGTGCACGTATGGGGCTGTGTATCAGCCAATGGTGTGGGAAGTTTAGTGTTTATTGATGGGATCAGGGACAAAATTCAATACTTGAACATTCTGAAAGATAATTTGAAGCAAAGTGCTGAAAATTTGGGCTTAGGATCGAGTTTCATTTTTCAACACGATAATGATCCTAAGCATACAAAACTAAAAATTGTTCAGTTGTGGCTGTTGTTCAACTGTAGAACGCAGTTGCACACTCCACCACAATCACCTGATCTCAAAGTTATTGAAAATTTATGGTCACAGCTGGAAAAATCTCTCTAAAAATATCCATTTAAAAACTATTTTAAGAGAATCAATGAAGAGAAAAATATAAATCACAACCCAAAATCTAGTTGAATCGATGCCACGCCGTCTGGAAGCCGTTGTTAATTCGAAAGGGTGTGCAAACAAATATTAGTTTGTCTTTTTAAGTGTTCATTTAAAAATTATGCCAGGTGTATACTCAATTTTGTGACTTAATATGTTGTAGTTTTTGCTTAAACATTCTGTAGTTAATTAAACGGGTTTCAAACTTGTTCCCACGTCTGGTATATTTCTTTGAAGAAAAAAAACGTGTTTTATCGCTTAGATATATATTAATTTTATTTAAATATTCAGTATTACTTTTTTATACTTTTTATGTCGATAAAGAAAGGTATATACTCAATTTTGGGATCCACTGTACGTTAAAATAAACTCTGAAAAGATGGGAGAGGGGAATCTGTAGAAGGGAAATATCATGGGCCGCGGTAGCCTAGTGGTCAAGGTCGTGGACTAGCGGCCGGCGGTTTTCGTTTAGTCGCGGGTTCGATCCTTGGCCGCCAAAGACCCACCGTGTAGCCGGGGCTGATGCACGTTAAATCTGTTCGGGGCCCAAAGTCCTCCCATTGGCGTGGTGTGGATGTTAGGAGAGGGGGTGCCAGCTCAGGTGTCGTCCTCGTCACTTGACCGTGGCTCAAAATTACGAGGTTCGTCGCCAATAGCCCTCGTGTTGCTTCTAGTGCGACTTAATAAAAACTAAACTAAAGAAGGGAAATATCAGTTCACTCTAAACGGACTTCCATTTTCTGAGAAGTTTACTGTCAGCGTTTAAAACATTACGCATAAAAATAGGAGTTCGGTTGGGACATCTGATCGCAATTTATTCCCGTACACTATAGTGGCTGCGGTAGCGTAGGCAGTCATTGTTTATTTATTTGTATCACCAGTGGTTTTCGTTCAGTCGCGGGTTCGATCCTTAGAGCTAAAAGTCTGCCGTGAAGTCGGGGCTGATGCGCGTTCAATCTGTCGGGGCCCAAAGTCCTCCCGTCAGCTTGGTGTGGAAGTTAGGGGTACCAGCTCAGGGGTCGTCAACATATATTATACAGATCTTCCTTGTGAGATCTATACGGAGGAATTTGGATTCCAAAATAAAAACTTACTAACTCATATAATAAAAAGGACAATTTGAGGAAATAATGAATCATAGATTCAGATATTTTTTTCCTAATAGCTACGGATGCATCAAAAAATCAACATATGACATCAATAGCAGGTATCACGAAAAATGTATCTTTCGCCTACAGAGTAAATCATATCAATTCGATTTTTACAGAAAAAGCACTTGCTATATGTCAAGCTATAGACGATTTAACTGAATCTAAAGAAAATCTGCTAATTCTCTCAGATAACCAATCTGTGCTATCAGCATTAAAAAATTACCTAAAAGTTATTCATAGACGAGCCAGTAAAATCTTCATTCAATCGCAATTTAGAACTCAGACGATTCTCCTTTGGATTCCGGGATATTCGAAAAAATTTTGGAATGAACAGGAGGATTATCTCTCAAAATCGGTAACGGAATTTAATGAATACCTTGACAGGATTGCCCCAAAAGACATCAATAGTGAAATTTTCCACGACAAAATGGAAAGAACCAATGAAAACTATTATTCAAGCAAATATTTTGAAATCTTAGGAAACATCCCCATCATTGACATAATATCTAAATGGACAAAAAATAGAAGAGAGGAAATACTAAGCACTCGAATCACCAGCAAAATGATTATAACTCCATGACTTTTGCATAAATTCAACTTAAATGATAACGCACAATGTAGAACATGTAATCACATCAACGATTTGGAACATATTCTTTTGACGTGCAATAATTACGCCACTCAAAGAAATCTGCTCAGGAATATTCTCAAGATAAACCCACAGCAAAATATTAATTTCAAAGAATTTTCGGAGAGAACCGTTGCTAATAAACAAGTTTTCAGAACATTCTCGCAAAAGATAAAATATTGTGATATTTATTGAATAAAAATAATCTATGAAAAAGGGGATAATAGTCATTGTTGCTTCATATCCTACATCAAAACAATAAATCAATCATTGATGTAAATGAGGTTTTAGAGAGGTGTGTGTGTTGAGAAAAGGGGCGCTCAGGGGTTTAACTTTTAGGTTATCATTATCCCGATATACCCTAGCGATATTTTCTTTCCCTTGGGGTTTAATATCTTTGATAAACATGGGTGACGCACCCTCGGGATATCATATTGAACCTTCTTTATTTTTGACCCTCATTGTCAAACAGTTTTTACCCCCCCCCCTTTTGTTGGCAAATGTCTAAATCACAATTATACCTAGTTTGTCTCAGCATAGCTACATCTGGCTCCATTAAACTCCAACAATATTTACTTTGTGAAGAAGTGTGGCCACGTAGCCTAGTGGTCCTGGTTTCAAGTTCGTAGCCGACGGTTTTCGTTCCGTCGTGGGGTCGATCCTTGGCCGCTTAAGACCCGCCGTGTAGCCGGGGCTGATGCACATTAAATCTGTCGGGGCTTAAAGTCTTCCCGTTGGCGTGGTGTGGAAATTAGGAGAGGGGGTGTGCCAGCTCAGGTGCCGTCCTCGTCACTTATCCGAGATTCAAAATTCGAGGTCCGTCGTTAATAGTCCTCGTGTTGCTTCTAGTGCGACGTTAATAAAAACTAAACTAAACTAAAATCTGTGAAGAAGTGGAAGTGAGCTTTGACCTAGGAATATTATTAGTAAGTATTTGAGAAATTTTCAAAAATGAAACATACGTTTTACGAGTTGTTAAAATTTCCTTTATCCTGCTTGAAATTAATGTTAGGCCTTAGAATATCTCAATTTTGACCTAATTAATACCACAATCATCATGCAAAATTCTGAATAACTTTTCGTTTTTATTATTTCTTCCAATTCGATGAATTTGGTGCAACTTCTTCTGTTAAGCTACATAAATTATTCGCTAAAGGTTGCAGATTTTCAATAAAATTTTATAATAAGCATTGAAATACCTTGATAATCTTAACCGTGTTTCTCCAGCTTTTTCACCATGATCGGTTATTTTTTAAATTCTTGTTTCGTGATCCACTTTAAACCTATTGCCTCTTTTGTGATTTGTAAGCAAAATTAAAAAAATATTTTGAGATCTATGTGTCATTCTCATGTATTTCAATAATTGCTTATACGATATTATCACAAAAATAATTGCAAAAAGAAATTTTAATAAGATCATATTGTTGATGAGAAGAGTAAAGCTGCCTTTGCTAATTAAAAGCTTCACGTTTGAAAGAAAAGATTACTTAATTCTAAATTTTTGTTTGATTATCCAAACTGTTTCAATATTTTTTTTGGAAAAACCAGTATTTTGAAAATCAGACTTCATACTTGTAAGTTATGGCAGAAGTCATTGGAAATTTAGTAACATTTTCTGCTAAAACTAGGTACTCTCTTGAAAACACGACAGATGTGGCCACGGTAATTCAGAGGTCAAAGTCCTGAACTTGTGGCTAGTGTTCTTTCCATCGAGTCGTGGGTTCGAATCCTGATTCCACTTAAGACCCACCGTGGAGCAATTGATTGATTTTGTTAACGTAACACTAGAGAAGCAACCCGAGGGCTATTGGCGACGGACTTCGCAATTTTGAACCTCAGTCAAGTGACGAGAATGACACCCGAGGTAACACCTCCCTCTTCAAACTTCCACACCAAATGGAGGACTTTGAGCCTCGACAGATTTAACATGCATCAGCACGGCTACACGGTGGGTCTTTAGTGGCATCAAGGCTCGAACCCATGACTTGACGAAAACCACCAGCCCGTGACCATGACCGCTAGGCAACCTCGGCCGACACGGTGGAGCAAATCTATTATGCATTAAATCTGTTGAAGGCACATGTCCTCCCGTTTATGAGACGTGGAAATTAGAAGAGGTGATACAAGTTCAGAAGTTGTCTTCGTCACTTGAACGAGGCTTAAAATTACAAGGTTCATCGCCAGTAGCCCAAGTGCTATTTTTTAGCGTGACGTTAATAAACAATTAAAAAAAAAAAGACGACACAACAGCCGAAAATTCATTACTGGTATTCTTTCATTTATGTCTCTGAGAGATGTGTCTCGCGACAGTTAAATAATTGATTCAACATCTGAATCCGGTAATTCTGGCTTAGATTCTATATTAAATATAAATGGATTACGTATACATTCTTTGTCGCTGTTGATTAAGAGGGAAACTATTTTTTAAGAATAGTTTCTAGGTCAAATTTCTTGACAGCAGCTGAAATCTCATCCTGGAAGGAACTCACATCATACTGCTCCTGCAATTTTGTTAACTTTAAAAAGCTTTGTAATTACCAGCTTCCGCATGAAGTTACAGGTAATTTTT
>BMAW01067209.1:239091-252558 GCA_019974015.1 Nephila pilipes | reverse complement strand
TTTAATCTTGTTTGGCGCAGCATAGCCATATCTGGCTCTTGCGCCAATAAACTTTACATTCACTTACTCACTCATTGGACTCCAGGGTGGGTGGAGGAACTCCAGGATGAATACCTATTTCTTCCAATGGATCATTCTCTCTTGTGCCTGTGTAATGGCCTTGTATTGCCCAATTTGTCCAGTATCGATAACGTTGCAACACATTGTCGGTTTTTGATTCTTTCCCAGCCAAATAATGAAGTGTCTAAGCAGTCTCCATTTGCTATTCAGAAGGCACTTCTGAGTATCGGTGGAGATCCGAAATCCGTTAAAAAACTACGTTCAGGAGATTTGCTTATAGAAACAAAGTACACATTGTAAACTAAATCTTTTTTACAAGCGAAAACATTTTTAAATTTGCTCCTTACGGTCATTCCTCATAAGTCGCTTAGTTCCTATCGTGGCATCATTTCTGAACCTGACTTGATGTGCACCTCTGACGCTGATATCCTGGAGGGATTCTCCGATCAAGGTATCATTCAAGTCGGAAGATCAGTTAAGAAACATAACACTTCCTTTCCGACAAAACACTTGATAATAACTTTCAATAGCCTGCAACTGCCCACTACAATAAAAGTAGGATATCTAAACTGTCACGTACGTCCATATATTTCGAATCCTCTGGTCTGTTTCCAGTATCAGAGATTCGGACATTCCAAAACTGCTTGCAGGGGACAATTAACGTGCTCTAGGTGTGCGTCTGTTGGCACTCTTCCACGGATTGCCAACTGGAGCCAAAGTGTGTTAACTGTTCCTAACCTCCCACTTCTAACTCAACAATATGCCCAAAATGGCAAATGGAAAAAAAAAAAGATTCAGGAAATAAAATGCACGCGTAATACTTCATACATAGAAGCCTGAAAATTCATAGTTTCACAACTTTCTCAAACTTACGCACAGGCCGTTAAATCTTATATTTCACCGTTCACCCAAACCGATCATACTTTTACGAAAGTGACATGCCCGCCTCTTCAATGTCTTAAGCCATTGTCTTCCCCATCCAAATCGTCACCTTCGTCTTTTCCACTGTCTACAATTAATACATCGTCATCTTCTCATGCAGGTATTTTGCCTTCCATAGTTCCTCTCAAAATCCTACTCTAAACAATAAACGGAAAATTGATATTAAATTAAATGCCTATAGCCCCCCCCCCCCAAAAAAAAAAAAAGTACCCTACCACCTAATCTTAGAGATGACGATGATTGTATTTTATCCGATGTCGATGATTCGTGGATCATGGATGCCATGGACCAAATAGAACATACTACCTTCTTGAAGCAAAAGAAAATTCGGATTCGACCTTAGTTTATTGTGTTTTACTCTTTTATTTCATTTTAGTCTGATCTGATTACGCTTTTATCCATCTTAAACAACAATAACCTCTCATATTTATTATCATTGTTTTTAATTTTCTGCTGATTTGTTTCCCTCGGATTTCAAATTTTACGTTAGCGCAATGTTTTAAATGTTTTTTATGTATCACCTGGTTTGGCGCAGCATAGCCGTATTTGGCTCTTGCGCCATAAAATTCTAAAGTCACTCACTCGCTATCATGACAAGATCGTTAATATTAAAGCTCTTCTTAAATTGTAGGTGGTGACCTAATGGGGTCACGAATTCTATTTATTAACTTTAATATATTACATTTTCTGTGCGGCGCAGTTATAAAATCGGGAAATTGGCTAAGTTAAGCTGTAAATCATATTTACATATTGAAAAAAAAAAAAAAAAAATACCATTAAGTGCATTATTACAGCGGTTATCATAGCAATTTCAGCATAATTCGGAATCAAAATATGACTGCGAACGTTAATGCATATCGTTTTGCGCCACTTGGAGGAATAAATTTCGGTGCGCTTCGGGGGATTAGTGTGAAAATGCTTTTACAATGCAATCAGTTGTATCCATTTCGCCAAAAGTGTGAACATCATTTGAACAATATAATACTGCAGGGTCAGGCAGACTTTTTGCTGTAAGAGCCATGTGATAGTTTTTCATATTTATCAAAAATATTTATTTTCTCTTCGATAGTACAATGTAAATGTATTTGTTTATGTAAATACTAATATTTTATAATCAGGTTGATGACTATAGATTGAGCTTCTTATTAATTCTTTTAGATGCTAATTGGTCAACTTTGAACGGAAATTCGATTTAATATATTTCATCGTAGAGTACAATGCTTCAACATCATATGTCAGTCCAAAAATCGACAATAAACGATATGTATATTTTAAAAATTTTTGTACTTGGTTTTTGGTACACATTTCCAATATTCATCAATCGATTTTGAAGATTTATGGAGACTTTGATCTTGTAAACCACTTGTAGACCATTGTAAAACCACTGTTAATTATCTCGATTTCAAATGGTATTAATATAAATGAAATTACTTGTTTTAATACTACTAAATATTCAAATCGATCGTCAAAATCGTTTAGCAGGTTTTTTTTATTTTCGTCTTACATTTAATGAAGACTGCAGGAGGAATATCAGAATCTCAAACGGCTTTTTTTAAGAATGGAAAGGGAATGAATGTCTGTTCTATTGCATCCTTTTGGGAATAGTTGTAGTTTTCTTTTAAAACTAAAAATGCTCTGACTTAATTCTGAAATATTAATTTCCTTACCTAGCAGTGATAAAATGTTCCATTATAACGACGAAAAACATTATCATAGATCCAGTCTTTATTTTTTATTTGATGATATGTGTTTTTTTTTTTTTTTTAAATATAGAAAGGCAATAATATAGGTTCCAACAAAATTACAAACCTAATCAGCTCAGTTTCTATTAACGTTGCTCTAGAAGCAACACGAGGGCTATTGGCGACGGATCTCGTAATTTTGAACCTTGGTCAAGTGACTGAGCTGGCAACCTCTCACTTAACTTCCACACCACGCCAACGGGAGGACTTTGGACTCCGACAGATTAACCGTGTATCAACCCCGGCTACACGGCGAGTCTTTAGCGACCAAGGATCGAACCCGCGACTGAACGAAAACCGCCGACCACTAGGCTACTGCGGCTACACAAACCTATTCAATAGTTAAATTGTACATTGATAATCACCTCACTTTGCGGTATAACAACAAATCAATCATTTGTTCATTTAAATCGAGTTCGTTAATGAAATTCTGAAACTGACGATGTTTTTGCGAGTAAAATTTACGATTTTAATGCTTTTCATCTTTTTTCAAGAGACCAACTAGATTTACATTTTTGCCCAACATCGCTGCTGCTCCATCGGTGGTTACATTTATTAACTTATCTTTGGAAACATTTTCAAGGGCATTATCAAAAGCTTCCCTTATATTTATGTCACGAATAGTATTTTTTAATGCAATCAAATCTAATAATTCTTCTCGCGTCACTCCATCTTCAAACACCAACTGAATACAATCTGCTATTTGTGGTAGAACAGTAATATTGGTTGATTCATCAAGCGCTAATCTAAATGCTTCAAACGCTAAACAATTATTTAAATCTTCATGAAATTGAGGTAGTAAATCTGTTGTTTCCGAGAATCGGAGTTCAACTCTATGCTATGTTACGCTTATTAATTTTAAAAAATTGGTATTATTATTTTATTTAATAAAAGCCAAACAATTATAAAATAGGATTAGGTTAATAATATTCAAAAGGATTACTCACAAACTATCATTGATTAAATAATTTGTTTAAAATTTTATAATGGTGCTTTCTGATGTGTGCAATTTAATACATTAATAGTTTACAATGAAAACGTTCGGACTTTTGATTGTGCAGTTTTGCTCATACGTTGCAGGGCAAAATGAATGAACATGAATCGAACCGAAATAAACCTATAATTTTTTTTCCCGGTTCAGCTCCGGTTTTCGTTCCAACCAAAAGGACGGTTTTCGGTTCAGTTCTGGTTCGAAGAACTGATTTAAATGCACAAATGACTGGGATCCCTATTCAGCATACACGAGGTCTGAACAAGTGTATTAGTTTTAGAACAACTATATTTTTACGAAGGTCGAGTCGGGTCGAACCGAAAAATACTGAACGACTGTACGAATCATTTCCTATGACTGCATATATTAGCATCATTCAAGAAATTTAAAATATAACCAATATTTTTCATTAGTTTGTTTGATTTAATTAACGTCGTACTAGGAGCAACAAGGGTTATTGGCAACAGACCTCGTAATTTTGAGCCTCAGTCAAGTGATAAGGACGATACCTGAGCTGGCACTCCCTCTTTCCAACACCATGCCAACGGGAGGACTTTGGACACCGACAGAAACTCGTCAAAAACTACCGGCCTTGAGTCCGCTGCCTTATTCACTAGGCTACCGCGGCCTTTTTTCATTTGTTAGTTGAACCGCAATTAATTTTTGGAAGAGTCACATGGGCTCGCGAACCACCATTTGGCCACCGTTTAAATATTTGATTGTATTTTACTGTTTTATTCAACTGAGATTGGTATTTATTTCAATAACTATAATAAGAGAAGTTATTTTATTTATATTTTAAAATACTTATTTTTCACCTATTCATGAGTGGTTGAACACGAGCAACAACGATAATGGTGCAGATAGCAATTCTACAAAATTCTCTTCAATCAGGATAATCTAGTAAGCAGAACCAAGCTTTCGAGATATGAAACAGAAAATATGATAAGACATTTCGCCACATTAGCTTTGCTTTCAATAACTGTGCTGGTAATGAGCAAGCATTTCGTCTAATTTGCAATAACATTTTAAGTATGGAGAACATGAAAGCTTCAAAATTAATAATTCGAGATAAAAACCAACGTTTTTAAAAACAACTTTTTTATATGGTGGCAAAGTTTATTAAAGAAAATTATTGAAATATTAGTTGAAACTGGAACCAAATATTTAAATATTGCATTGTTAGGCCAGTACAAACGGTTCCTAAGATTTCAGAGCTCTAGCTTGATGGGAAGTTGGTTAAATTAATGATAGAAATTTTGAAGACACAATGATTCACACGCAGACAGACACACAGCAAGTGAAATACATAAAAACGTTAACACTAACTAAAATTAATTAATTCATCCGGTAAATTAAATGGTTGGAATGCAGTTTAATCCAACCACCCTTGGCAACAAGAATTATTTGGCGGTATTTTGCCAAATGTTGCCCTGATCCGTTTTATGGACTTAACGTTCAGCCAAAAAAAAAAATCGCCACGTTTGATGCCAATTTTTGAAATGGCGCCAAGTGGTTGGGCTAAACTGCATTATTAAAGAAATTATTAGTTAAAACTTGTCACAAATGTCTAAATATTGCATTGTTAGGCAAGTAAGAACGATTCCCAAAGTTTCAGAGCTCTAGCTTGTTGGGAAGTTGGTTAAATTAACGATCGAAAATTTTATGAAACCCACCCACCCACACCAAGTGAAATACATAATAATTCGAGATAAAAACCAACGTTTTTATATAATGACAAAGTATATTAATTATTATACATTAAATTCAAAACAAACACGTGATAAAACATTTAAAAAAATTTAATTATAATTTGAATTTAATTAATCATTTATTGAATATTTTTAATTACTGAAAAATTTTACAGCACATATAAGCCTTTCCTTCTTAGTTTGCAAATATTTTTGGGTTACCATATCTAACATCGTGGAGGTGAGGTGAGGCTAATTTGATCATGATTGGCTAAGTGTAGATAAATCTAATTACATGTACACTTCACGTTTATGGGTCTAGAAGAGTATGGACAAAACACAAACGAACTTTACTAAAAAATTACGAATGGAGCAAATAAAAGTTATGCATCTAATAATTTTTACTAATTCATGATTTAGAGTCGACAGGCCAATCATTTAAATTCTACTTTCTTAGTACTTCTGAAATGCTGTACATCAAATTCTAGAAAACATAATTTTTAACTTTAAAATTTACTTAAAAAGACACATTTGTGAACGTATTAAAAAATTCATAATATAAAATCAAAAAAGGCATTTGAAAGTTTGTAAGTCATTCTATTAAAACTGGGAACCAGAATTCAGAAAAAATTATTTTGATATGAGATGGCGCCAAATATTGGGAACTTTCTTTCTTGCAAATGATTACTGACTAAAAGTCAGCAACCCTTACTATCCCGGAGATAGTAAAGGGGAGATAGTATCTCCCCTTTCTGAGTACAAAAAGTTTACTATACCTCATGCGGCGTGGGGAGTGCCTGGTGTTCCCAGAGGGGGAAAGAAATTTTTTTTTCTTTGAGCATTGTTAGGCAAGTAAGAACGATTCCCAAAATTTCAAAGCTCTAGCTTTATGGGAAGTTGGTTAAATTAACGATCGAAAATTTGATGACACACACACTCACACACACACACCAAATGAAATTCAGAAAACGTTTTAAAAAGACATCTTGAACCCAAGTATTCTTTTTATGTCAATAAACAGAAGATTATTTCGTGAGGCTGTTAAAATCTTCAAATCAGGAAAAACAATGTTTTGAAAAATTGTTGACTGTTAGCGAAAAATATTGACTTGCATCATACATAGTTTCTTATTCGTCAAAAATAAAAAGCCCAGTTCCATGGAAGACTTGTAAGGAATAACGAAGGCTATTACCTACTACGTGACTTCAGGCGTCAATTGATTCTTGTTCAAAGAAAATGAGTGATGATAAAAGAGGCCACGGTATGATAGTGGTCATGATCGTGAATTCGAAGTCAGCGTTGTTCCCGTTGAGTCGTAGATTGGAGTCCTGATACTTGAAAGGCTGAGACAAGTTTGATATTTTGAGGTCCTAAGTCCTCCCAATGACGTGGCGTGGAAGTTTGGAGAGGGAGATACTAGCTCAGGTTCTATTCTCGATACTTGAATGAGTTTCGCAATTACAAGATTCGTCGCCAACAACCTTCGAGTTGCTTTTTAGTGCGGTCGATGTAACCTAGTGGTCATCGTTTCGGACTCGAGGCTGGTGGTTTCCGTTGAAACGTGGATTCAAGCCATGTAGCTGGAGTTAATGCACGTCAAATATGTCGAGGCCCAAAGTCTTCCCATGGCGTTGTGTGGAAGTTATGAGAGGGGAGGTACCAGCTTAAGTGTCGTCCTCGTCACTTGACCGAGGTCCGTGAAAATTTTGAGGTCCATCATCAATAGCGGGGAATCTTCACTTAGGGGGATTGAAGGTTTTTTCGAAACATACCAAAACGAACAAAGGTTGCTTCTTAGTACGACGTTATTAATCAATCAATCAGCGATGATTAAATTATAAACAGTGCAACTTCGGGTTATCTCACTTCGCTGATTTCCCAGGCTATTTTGGCCTTGACACTTAAATTTGCCTTAAACCTAATTAATTATGAAAAATTAACTAATTCTGTACTTTTTTTTAATTAACAATATGATGAGATGATAAATTCAAAATATATTAAATAGGAAATTTATTAGTAGAAACTAATAGTGTAAACCGTTGCACCTTTTGGGTTATTTTATCGTGATTAATTTTTATTTTGATTATACTAACTAACATGAGAAAAATGTACTTGAAAATGAGTTGGCAATAGTTGCCGATTGAAAATAATAGCAATATATAATATTTATGATATTAGTAAGAGATAATACACATCCCATAAAATCAATCAATCAATCAACTAGTCAACTAATAATATGGAACTCGTTAAAGAGAGGGCGATTGCTCGCGAGGAAAGAGGGGAAAGCAACGAGGGGATAGCAGTTTACAGGGTTACATAGCCAAAAATTACTCTCGCCAATATCGGCGACGCTTTTGAATACGATGCCAAATATTTCATTTCTGCTCTGGATGTGAACCTCGTCGCACCAACGCTTGGGTACTGAAAATTACGGATATTGGATTACTCACAAAAATTAGCACTTTTTTTTAATCATAAATTTTAATACAAGTTTCAGGTATATTTCAAATAAATGAATAAACTGATGTATCAATCTTTATATATTTATTTTAATAGGAGCAATGATAAATAATACGATTTAGAATCAAAAGCGTTAAAAAAAGTAATAATTTGAAAAGCTTGTTTATGTAGTAAATTTTATGTTTCTTACAAAACTCGAAGTTCAATTACTCAATTTTAAATGTACTGTTCATAAATATTTAAAGATATTCTTTCATTTTAATCTTTAACTTGTTTTGATCATTACTGTATCGGACATGTGATGGTTTTAAGGGCAGCTATCAAACTAATAAATTTCCTTTCTTAAGAAATAAGTAAAATATTGGATTTGAGAAATGTTAACCATTGCTTTCGCTTCCAAAATAAGTTTTTAATTATTGTGATTCATGTTGAAATTTTTTTTCTTAAATTTATTTATATTTTATGGCCAATATGAATGGTTCTAAATAATAAAAAAAATATGCTCCTCGAATCGATTGAAAATACGTATTACAAAAGGTAGTATAGGTTATTTTTTTGTATTAAATTTCCAAACATTTGAAAATTAAATGTGTCTTGTACTCGAATTCTAGGTCAGATAATGAATTTTAGCCACTTTCTAATTATACATGCAGTTAATTTTTTCCCCCTCAATTCATTATTAATATAACGTAAACTTGCAAAACAAAAAAAAAAGATGCTTTCAAATCTATATCACTTATCTAAGTGTGATTATTATTGTTACTTGCATGCTTATCATTACTTTTTTTTTCCATAAGTCATATTTGTTTTTGTAAAGTAAATCACACAGTTATATTTTATCAGTTCGTACTCTTAAATGTTAATTCAAGATTTAATTTAATATAGAATAAAAGATTTTATAAATGGATTTAATTACGTATCGCCAGTATTATAGTTTTTGATTATTTGAAATAAAATGAGTTATACCTAATGCTAAACAAGTCCTTTTTTTTTTAAAGCTGAAAAATTCACAAATTAAAATGGTAAGAGCTGCAGCTTCTGCCTTATTTTTAATTTTATACAGGAAATATATGAATTACAGAATTTTAAAAAAGTTTTTTAACCGTAAAATATTTTAAATGGAAAGAAAGCCTTTTACTAATATAAAAGAAACAATTTATATAATCTCAACATGAATATACTTATACTGATGCATATATATCTTAAAATACAAAGCAAATTTTCTGTTTTGTATTTTACCTGAAAAGAAAATTAATAGCTTTTTTGTTGTTGTATAACTTCTTTTTGGATAGCTGCTAAATCAAAAGGAAATGATGCTTGAGTCAAATTACACGGCCTGATTTTTTACAGCGATTTCTGTTCATTATCTATGTGTATCAACAGAAATTATATTCGCATGTTGTTTTATAAATTTCAACTGTTGAAGCAGCCTAAAGAAATTGAATGAATTAGGTTTTACTTTTTCCGAAGGCATTTTCGACAAAAATTACAAAATATTTCTTTGTAATAATTATGGTAAGTATTTAACGTAAATTATAACATTATAAATAGTTAATATTGATGTATCTCATTCAATATGATCGTCTACATGATTAATTGGTCTTCATACACACTTAACTAAATTTTCAACTCGTATTTAAAAGGATATCACACCATTTATTTTGAAATCCCTTATTATATTCTGATGTGACATCCTTTAACTTTAAACAGTTGTTTATCGAAGTTTCTAAAATGTTCGGTTTTCGAGTAAAATGAAGAGAGTGAAATTTTTTTTCTCTAAATACCCATACAGTAGTATTCAATTTTAGCAGTTTTGTAATAAATGTCACTAAATTAACTTTTTTAATGTTTAAAAAATTTATACTCTGTATTGTTCTCTTCGACAGAGGCACTCGATATTTTTTTTTTTAATCAAAAGTAATAGTTTCCACAAGAAATGGAAAAAAAAAAAAAAAGTTATGAAAATAATAAAATATTGTTCTGTGGAATGCACGAAAGTAACAAATTTAACCATCAAAGATATCAGTTCTTTTCAAAATAATACATAGAGTTGTCTGGAACACTGACAAGCAATTCATGAAACAAAAGTTTTATCATTTACTGGAATTAATACAGATTTTTATAAACATGCATTTTACTAAAAATTATGTTATGTTGTATTATTTAAATTTAGGAAAATTTTGGTCTTAACTTATTTTACTTACAAATGTCACTTTTTTCTTACAAAATGGACCAGAAAATATTAATTTCTTAATCTTTCATTAATAAATAATTCAAAAAAGTTGGGAATATATTTTGAAACAGTATTAGACTCGTCTTCATTTTGAAATTTCATTACATTCTAATTCTGAAACGTTAAATATTTATCAAAGCTATAATTTATACGGAAAACACTCTTTATCTAAGCACAAAAACAATTTTTTAGTAATGCTCAAATAACAACACTCAAAAAAGGAAGAAGTTTTTTTTTAATAAGATTAAAAGTTGTACTTGAATGAAGCGAGTCCTAGAAAAATCTAGTACATCATTTCATGTTCAATGGGTACTGAATTTACTCGAAAGTTCAAAATTTAGCTAAAAAAAATTTTAAAGTATGAATTGTTACTCTTATTTAGCAGTTTATTTGTACCTGTAGTTCTAAAAATGAATGAATTATGCAGATACATGTATTTAATTTTTCGAGCTATTTACAATACTTATTTGTATTCTTTTATAAAATGTAAAAAAATATTTTAAGTATTTTTGTATAATAACAATTTATATATCAATGTTACAACTCCAAAATTAAAATCGAATATAACAATATATATATATAGAGAGAGAGAGAGAATATTTGGAAAATGAGCTTTAATAAATTTATTTGAATCTTTAAATGCTAGAAAACTACATTGATGTATATAAAATCATTCGAAGAAAAAAGAAAATTTTTGAGTATACTTTGGCTGCACATTTTATTTCTTAAGTTCTGAGTATGTTACATTTTCCGACTTTTTCATAATAGGGAATTTTCTCGAAACTATAGTACGCTACTTCTTTTTCAAAAATATTTTTAAATAACTATCTATATACAAAATTCATGATAAATGCATAACTGTGAAAAAAATAATAACTATAAACTTAAATGCATAACTATGAAAGTCATTTAAAATACAACTTAAAGCAAGAAACGTAAAATTCGGCAAATAACTTTTAACTATAGGTAGTTCGAAGAAACATTTGAAAATATGTTTACTTCTTTTTCTTCATGTCAGTTTCTTGAATAAAAATAGTGAAATAAAATATAACAATCAATATCTCCTCATGCCTATAAATTTTTAAGAAATTCAGGATATCTCAATATTCCACATCCCAGAAATATACTAAAAATTTGTTCTTTTCAAACTAACAATCAAATGAAAACTTTCTAGCATACATGAAAAAAAAAGTAACCAGCCTAAAATCTGTTTGCAAAACTGTCATACTGATGCTTGTTGAAATTCATTTAAAACCATATTTCGATTTTAGCGGGGGGGATATTCTTTGGATGGCATGTAATAGTGAACAAGGCGCTATTTCATCATGATTCAGAGGTTTTTTTTTCCCCCCCTTCTTTTAAAGAAGTAGTTCATATAATGGCGGTGAAAAAAAATCGATGGCGAGAAACTGTTTGCTGTTGTTAAAAAACTATCATGGAACTGGATGGTAGAGGATTCAAAGTTATAGGCGTAGTTTCTGACAATAATTCTATAAGTCGAAGAGCAATGTCCAACTTTTCTGTTCCTCCCAAATTGAGCATTGTATATCCACATCCTTCTAACCTTTATTTTTTGTTATTGATTCAGTACATATTTTTAAGTGCATCCGTAACAATTGGATTAATCAAAAAATGCAGGACAATGTTTTTATTTTGAAGATCATAAGTTTCCATTATTAGAAGCAAATTTCTCTATACTTAAGCGATTGTATGACATGGAAAGCAATAATTTAATAAATTTGCTTATGGTTAACTTTATGTCCTTCAAATCTTGAAAAACAAAATGGGAAACTTGTGCTAAAGATATTTAATAGCTTTGTTATTCAGGGGCTTCAACAATTAGGAGAGCAACATAAACTAATCAGATATGAAACAACACCAAATGTTATTTCTTTGATTTATACATGGTGGAAAATTGTTAATGTTAAAATACCTTTAAAGGGACAACATTTGCGTGATCCTTATCAACAACCGATTACTTTATCATCAGATAACAAAGGGTGTGAATTCTTATATAAAATTTTGTTATGGTTAGATTCGTGGAAGGAAAAAAATTGTACTTCTAGAATCCTATCTAAAGAAACACATCTTGCTTTTATTCATACAACATCTGCTTTACATGAAATGTCACAATATTGTGTTAATGAATTAAAATTTCAGTATTTTCTTCCCGGGCAAATCCAAACAGATGCATTGGAAAGTCGTTTTGGAAAATATAGGACACTTTCAGGTTCTCAATATTTAATATGAATGAGAAGCTAAACTAAGAATGTAAATGTTTTCACCTTTAACTTTAATTTCGAACACTTATGGGCGTATCAAGTTGAAAGACATAGATCTATTTTTAATATGTGTGTGTGTTCATGCATTTATGGTTGACAAGATGATTCTGGAGCACCTGAGCTTTTCGGCCCTAAATCTCCATATCAGGGAGCACACTTTTTGACATCACGTCGGCTTTTTTCCAGCCCAGGACTGCGTTTTGTTTATTGAATAATTGGATTTAGAGGAATTAAAAATAAAATTTCATGTTGAATATGTGAGAAAATTTAAAATTGAAATTTAGAAAATTCATGGTGAAAATTGATTTTATCGTTAAGTTTATGTTGTGTATGTATTTATATATAATTATATATACCTAAAAATATTTTTTTAAATTTATTTAACAGTAATTTTTTATTTTGTGATTGGATATGATACCAATAAAATTATTGTTTTTAAATTTGTGTTGCATTTTTTGTTTTGAAAACTATTTCTTATTTCATTTCTCTCTTTGAAACTATTCTGAATAAAACTGAGAAAATAATGACAAAGAAATTAGCATAGTTTTGTGTATAAATTAATTATAAAATATGGAACATTAATTATTTTTATTTCACTTTTGGTTTTCCTAAGAACAATAAAAATATAAAAGATTCTTATTTGTTGCAATGGAGTAAATATTTATATTCGTTGCAATACGTTTGAAGTAAATAATACATTGATGATCACATATTTGCGTTAATTATTTAAAACTTTAACTATATTTATTCTTGAATGCTCTATGTGTATGAATCACAATTTTTTGATAAATTTACTGAGATTTTTTTTATTTGCTGTATATGAATGTCTAGTTTAATAATAATAAACGGAAGGATATATGTAAAAATGCATCGGAAGAGTTCTGTAAGCGTGGATACGAGAGAGAAATATATTCAATTTAATAATTAATCGTTTCCTTTAATTTCAATATCGGAAAAGTTTACTATTGTCCATTTCTAATCTTTTATCGTTTACTTTAATTCTTATATTAGAGTAATTTGATAATTATTAAAAAAAAAAAAAAAAAAAAAAAAAAAAAAAAAAAAA
>BMAW01067209.1:161017-236091 GCA_019974015.1 Nephila pilipes | reverse complement strand
GACTCAGCAAATAAGATCTGCCATACAAGGAATTAAGAGAAACAAAATGCCTGTAAAAAACAAACATCCATTAAGGATTAGTTGATAAAACAAACTTAATTTTCTTTTGAATAATTTTTGTAATAGATAAGTAACTTATCTTAAAAAATAGTGTACATAATCATAAATTTAGTTTCTCAAATGATTCTGTTACTTGGTTATTTAATGCAAATGTGTGTTTTTTATGGAGAAAATTCATATTAATGTTGGAACTTATATGATTACTCAACTTATATTAGTACTGTAACTTGCAGTATAGAAACATGGACCCAAATTACCACCTTTAATTGGGATTAGACTGTATCTTCAATTTTTGATGTTTAGTTGCATTTTGCATAAAACTGTACACAATGAGAAATCAAGGTTCATTTCCATATAAAACTGAAAAGAATGCTGAGGTTAAAAAATTTATTTTATTGTGTAAAAAAGGACATTGTTTGACAATGAGCAAAAAGTGAAAAAAAGTATTTCATTAATGCATTAAGCAATTTTCCATAAAGGAAATTTTTGATTGTAAATTATGCAAAACATTTAAATCATATAATTGATGGTTAACACCTAAATAAACAAAAATATATTTGGGGCTGTAGTTGATATCTAATAAGTTGACAGAGCGATTGTTCTATGTAAGATTTTTGCAAAAAAAGATTGGAGAAATTATATCAAATTAAAAAAAAAATAATATATAGAATACAAGAGTTGCTAAAAAATACTGTAACACCTGATCAGAATTCTATCAAAATATAAAACATTCTTTTAAAATTGATTTTAGATTATATGTATATAAACTATTGTTTACTAAAGACAGGGGTAGCCAACTAGTCAGGGCTTGAGCTCATGGCTGGCATTGTTTCTTGTTAAATTGTTGGCTTGAGTTTTCATGTCACTAAGACTCACTGATGAGGGGACTGATACACATTAAATCTGCCAGGGCTCCTTCTGTTTGCATAGTGTGCAAGTGTGAAGAGAGGGATGCCAACTCAATTGTCATCTTTGTCACTTATCCTTGGTTTAAAATCATGATGTCCATTGCCAATAGCCTTCATGCTACTTCTATGTGCAACAGTCAATAAAGTTTCTGAATAAAATCCACATCTAATGAGAAAATAGGGGAACAAGTTATTTTAAAATGTTTATTCTAATAAATGGTTGCTCCAATATTTCTATTTCATTATAAAACTAGCAAAGCATTTTTGGAAGGAAAAATTCAAAATGTTTCAGATGTTAAGAAAAAATTCATAAAAGTAACTTTCCATAATATCATATAAAGAATGTAGATATTATTTCCATAATATATTTTCAGAAATTTAATATTTTGATAAATGTACCTATAGTACCATTTTTTTAATCAGTATAATTTGTAGAAATGTCTATAATTTATTCAATCTTATAGAAGCTTATTTACATAATGTTTTTTTTTTTTTTTTTTTAAAAAAAAAATCTTTATTTATTTATTTTCTCATAATAGGTATATATTGAACTATAGTTTTTATAGAAATTTTATTTCTTCAGAATTTTGTTACAAATTTTTACCATGAGTAAAGAAATTTTTTTAAAATGAATTTTTCAGGTAAACAAGATCTTGGGCATCTATCTACAAGTTATTTATCATATTCTACTGTGAAAGACAGGTAAATGTGAATTGTTATAAGATGTTGATTTATTTATGAATTAATTTTTAACATTTGAAACATTTGCACTATTAAAATGAATTTTACTAAGTAATGGATTAGACTATGAAGAAATAAATGTATTTATACTTTTGAAAAATGCTAAGTGATATAATACTTTATTTGTTTTAGTTTAAAAAAGTCTTGCTGAAATGTATTATGAAATAGCTGTGTGCATGTGAAATTTAAATAATAATTAAACTTCAACTTAATGTTCAGTGATTTATAGTGTAATATGCTAACATTTGATAAATCTATATAAAAATATAGTAAAAACTAAAAATTAATTTGATTAGTAAATTTCTAATAATATATTCGATATAAATTTAAGTGTTTTAAATTTAAGTAACTTTTCTAAGATCAAATGAAATATTTTTTATATTTTAAATTTGATTTCTTCTGCTTGTGTTACACAGCTATTATCGAATTAATTCTAAGATTCCTTAAGATAAGAGTGTAACTTTTAAGAATCTTTTTACATTATTTAACCCCTTAAAAGAATTTTTTTCTTTTAAAAAAAAATTCTGTTCTCTAAGTTTAAATGTTACAAAATTTCTAGAGAGGATTAAGAAAAAATTCTGGAGTTTCCAGGCTTTATGGGTGTACGTAAAATCCAATGTTAGAAGTTTCAAGAGAAAATTTGCAATTGTAGATAGTCACCTAATTGAATCTAGGTTGGAAGGTTTTAAGATCAGTAATCACATTTTTGCAATAATGATTTATTAAGAACATTAAAAAGACACTTTAAGCACATTTAAAATATCATCTGATGACCAGAACAGTTAAAAGAACAAAAGCTGAAGTAAAACTCTAGTGGAAACTAGCATCAGAAGGTGCAGATTGAGATTGAAACTGTTTTACAATTGTAAGCTTCCTCTTTATATAGCTAATGAAGAAGGATTTGATTTGATTTCTTTTTGCTTTACACATGCAGGCTTCTTCATAATTGCCAGTTTGTATATACAGTGATAAGTGTGAGAGGATTGCAAGGTGACCCACACAATTAAAAACTTTGTATGACTAAAAATTTGATTAAAAATTTAAGACTAATTTTCTGTAATATTTACAAGCAAATAATATCTTAAAATCTATTATAAAGTTTATAGTTTGATAGGTTACGTTGCTTAACAGAAAATGTTAGGTGGTTATTACAGTATTAGAATAAAAAAAATAATTAAAATCTTTATATGTAGCTGTTTAAAATTGTGCTAAGTTGGGGAGTATATATACACATTCTTTTCTAAATTTTAATTGTGGATTTTGAAAAGACAAAATTATCCATCTGGGCAGTAAGCCTTAAATTTTAATGTAGGTTTGTAAAACTGGATGATATGGGTGGGGGGTGGGGGGAGTTAACAGAATAATTTCTTAAAATTATGTAATATGTTTAGGCTATTAAAACTGAATTAACTAATTGAAAAATAAAAGTAATTTTAAAAAATTATAAAGTTGCATTAGTAATTGCATTTGTAGCTTTAATCTTTTTTTTACTTGTAGATTTTAGAAAATGTTTATACCTTGTTTAATGTTGTTCTGTTTAATGCTTTTTTATTACTTTGCTGTAATGCAGGATTGGTCAACAAGCATTATACAGTTATAAGTTTGAAATAATGCTTCTTGCAACATACTAGTTGAGAGCATTCAATTTTAAGACTATATACATCTGCCTTAATTAGATATTTGAGACTCGAAGGAATATTGGATTTTCCTGTAAAAGAATAAATTAACAAAATATTGTATATTTGAAGTTGTTCTTTTTTAAAAAATATACTCTTTTGTATGTCTTTTACTTGAAATATAGAAAACATCTATTCATAATAAGAATTTCAAAGTTGTGTGTATGCAATATCTGCTATAAAGAAAATAAATTTGTGTCCAAAGTAATAATAAATGTATATATATATATATTATATATATATATATATATATATATATATACATTTATTATTACTTTGGAAATTGGAATCCTTGTATTCATTGAATAGGTATGAAATAAATATTAAAGGCTTAGCAGGAGATGCAAGAAAAGTAATATTTGATGTGCAATTTCGAATGTGGCTTCTTGATTCAGCCATCAGCCAATCATTTATTTCTTTTCGTTGAAGATGGATTCTTTAGTAAATATTTTAATAACCTTAGTTTTAATATTCTTGTTTTATTTGACAGTTAAGTGAAAAAAAAATGGACAAAAACAAATTATTTAATGGAAAAAAATTTGCTTATGGTGAAGAAATTTTAGATATAGAGAAGCATCACAAATATAAGTTTATTACTTTTTTATATTTTTATGAATAATTTATGAATGTAAAACTGTACTAATATTAAAAATTGTATGTAATTAGTATTAGTTACTGTAATTATTTCTGAGAGATGATTTAACACAATTCCTTAACATAGTGTGTTTGCATAATAGATTATAAAAAATACTGTTTATAATAACATTTTCCCTTAGAGATAATCATGCTATAATATTTTTTGATGAAAATAAATTTTGATATTGGAGTGATTAATTATGATTTACTTTTGTGGAATTTCAAATTATTTTAAAACCAGCTTCAATTGATCTTTGAATAGTAGATATATATAAATATATATTATAATATTTTGATTTATGTTTTATTTAAAATTAAAATAATTTGGATTTATATATAAAAAAAATTTCAATTAGAGCTGTTTAAAAAATTTTATTTTTAAAATTCTTTATTTTAATTTCTGAAAAATGTTATTGAGTGATTATTGAATAACTTACAATATTAGCCAACTTATATATATACAGTGGCACAAACAATTGAGGGTACACCTTACTTTTACTTGATAAATCCAACTTTCAATCAAAATAACACTTTAACCAGAAGTGCAAACGAATTTTTATTCTTAGACATAACAAAAGGTTTAATTAACAGTAAAAATAAAGAAAAATCAACGACAAAATTCTAAAACAAAACTTTTTAGAGGCATTTCAAATAAACATAAGCAGATTTTTACCTCAAAAAATTGAGGATACACAAATGAAATTTTTGTTTAACTACCACTTGATTTCTTTTTGCTTGCTACTAATAATTTAAGTTTGGGAAATTTTATCCTAAACTTTTTCAACTGTTATTTCTGTCTTTTGAAGTTGGTTAAGAGAATATAAAGCTGTAATTTTAAATGGAAAATGGCTCCTCAGAAAGAGACTAGTATTGATGTAAGAAAATTTATATTAAGGTTATTTAAGAAGGGGAAATCTTATCGTGAAATAGCTGAAATTGTCGGTAGAAGTCACTCATGTGTCCAGAAAATCATTGGGAAATTTAAACGCGATGGATTAATTCAAAATAAGAGTGGAAGAGGAAGGAAAAGTATTCTGAGTGATGTAGCTAAAAGGAAAATTTTAAAAGATATCAAGATTAATCCTGAACGGAGTGCAGTCAAACTAGCTGCAGAAACTTCTAGAATAATCTGCAGAAGTGTAAGTGCTGAATCTGTGAGAAATGTGATTAGACATGCTGGATATAGCAGTCGAGTAGCTAGAAAGAAACCTTTCATAAGCTTACAAAATCAGAAAAAGCGTTTGGAGTTTGCAAAAACTCATCAGTTGAAGACAGAAAACTTTTGGGAGAAAGTTATATTTAGTGATGAAAGTAAATTCAACATTATTGGAAGCGATGGTCGTCACACCGTTTGGAGAAAGCCGAACACCGCTTTGGATCCAAAAAATTTACGTCCTACAGTTAAACATGGTGGTGGCTCCGTCATGGTTTGGGGTTGTATGGCTGCAAATGGGGTAGGAAATTTAGTTTTTATAGATGGTATAATGGATCATAAGCTTTATATAGACATACTCCGCAACAATCTTAAAGAAAGTGCACAAAAATTGGGTTTAGATGGAAATTTTATATTTCAGCACGACAACGACCCCAAACACATGGCACGTAATGTCAAAATGTGGTGTCTTTTTCATTGTAAACAGCAATTGCACACACCGCCACAGTCCCCTGACATCAATGTCATAGAAAATTTGTGGGCCACACTAGAAACAGCGGTCCAAAAACACCAGATTAGAAACAAAGCCGATTTAAAGCAAGTGTTACAAGAAGAATGGGATAAAATATCTCCAGATACCACTAAAAATTGGTCGAATCGGTACCAAGACGTTTGGAGGACATTATAAAAGCCAAAGGACATGCAACAAAATACTGATACTGTCTATGCATGTAATATATAAAAAAAATTTCATTGGTGTATCCTTAAATTTTTGAGGTAAAGATCTGCCTATGTTTACTTCAAATATTTGTGAAACTTTTAATTTTAGATATTTTTTTGTTGATTTTCGTTATTTTTACTGTAAATTAACCCTTTTATTACGTGTAAAAGTAAAAATACGTCTTCTATTCTAGTTAATGTGTTATTTTCATTAAAAGTTGGATTTATCAAGTGAAAGTAAGGTGTATCCTCAATTGTTTGAGCCACTGTATATATATATATATATATATATATATATATATATATATATATTGTGGATATTGCATAAATTTTAATTGACTATTTACAGTTATGATTAAACTCTTCATTTCTATTCTATTTGTTGTTATGAATATACAGATTTATAAATTAATTTTTTATTTTAATTGACAATAGTTTGTTAGTCATATATTTTATTATCTTCCACAAACAATTAAAATCCATTTTTTATTTCAGAAATTCATGGGTTGTTTTAAGCAAGGATGGTCGTACAATTTGTTGTTGGCACCCCGAAGAAGTACCTCCATATGAGCATACTAGAGTAAAATAAAAGTTTTTCTCATTAGTATTTTTCAGTTAAAAATACACAAGTATCCATATTATGAAGAAATCAAAGTTATTTTTTCTACTGTTTTTTTTTTTTTGTCCAAAGAATTTTTCATTTCTTAAATTGTATATTTATAAATTTTCATTGGCTATATGAAATCAGTTAAAAACTTTTTTGAAAAAGACTTGTCTGCTTTAATTACTATGTATCAATATTTTTTATGTGTATCTTATATATATTATAAATTTTAACTTTGAGTAAATTTAATTTATAATGATAACATATTCTGTAATTTTAAATTGGTAATTGTAGCTAATATTTTTTTTCTAAATAGGAATTATAGTAATATTGATTCTTAATTCTGTATGAAATCATTTGTTAAATGTAATTTAGTTATATTTATTATATTTACCTTATTTATATTCGAGTCATTTGAACTGGTAATGGGATGCATGAAAATCTTTTGAAGTTATTCAAATAATATTGTTTATCATTATAGTACATGTGTGCATATATTTCTCTCTGTCTATGCACAAGACTTCTTTCTATTCATCATATATATATATATATATATGCTATGTTTTATTTTTTAGCCTTTACCTGAAATTGAACCTGAATTAAGAGAGGTAATTTTATTAAATATTTCATCTCTGTAGTAATCTTTGTTCTGTTGTGTTTTGTATAGTTAGTTATTTGCATATACTTATTACTGATATAGTCTTTTGTGTAATTGTTTTAAATATATATATTTAAAATAAATTATGCATCTTTTTATTTTATTTAATTATACTACTCTTAATTAATGGATAGCACCTATATGGTATTGAGAAACAGATAATAACTGTACCATTGTAGAAACATCGGTTTAATTTTCAGCATTTTATTCATTTCTGAAAGAAGTTGAATAAATTAAATGAAATTAATAAATTTGTTTAAATTATTTTTATGCAAACATTCAATGAGAATAAAAACAATTAAAAAAAATTTATCTTGCATATTGGATAATATCTTCTCAAAGTTTTTTTGCATTTCTTAAAAAGATAATTATGTGTGTGTGTGCTTTTAAATCTATTATGTCTTCTCTAAAAAAGGTGTGGTAATATTTTTTGAAATTCAAATTATTGTACATTTGATATACATTTTGATCTTGAGTATCAATATATTTTAAAGTAATAAATCTTCTCATTACTAGATTTCAGTAATGTAGTAAAAAATATTAATTCCTTTTGTAATGTACATTTTGTTTATATATATATATATATATATATTACCAATTGTGGTTTTGTAAGAATTTTTATTACATTTTTTTAAAAAAAAGTGTACATTTTGAATTTTATTAAATAAAATCAAATGCATAGGCATCTATAATTTCAATATGCATTTTTAAATTTTCATTTCTAAAATATTTGCAAATATAAATGCATTTCTAATAATCTGAATCAAAATAATTTTTAAATAAACTTTAATTTTTAAAATATCTTTTTATATTAATTACTTCATATGAAAATCACTTGGAAAATTATATAATGTTGTTTTAATATATTAACAAAAATACTGTTCATTTTCCTATTGTTGATTAACAAGCAAGAGTTAATATTTAGGGTGATTCAGTGCTTAAAGTGCAGTATAGACGAGATGCCAAAAATCGCTTTCAACCTGATGGTCCTACAATTCCTGAATTGTCTAAATTGACTTACACCACTAAACACAGATGGTATCCTAAGTAAGTTATTTTGAGATTTAAATCTGTTTTTTTTTTTTGGATTTTTTGATTGTAGATTGATATGAAATTTGTGTTAAAGGAATTTAAGTAAATGATTCATTTTCTTTTCAACCCTAACTTAATTATACATTTAATTGAAGATTATTTCTTCATTATCTTGCTATGAAATTTTTTTGCAATATTATTGTTTAAATAAACCGTTTCCTACTTCTATATGAATTTTTTTTGTTCATGTATATCCTGTAAATATTTTTTCATCTCATTAAAAAGTGTTTAAGCTCTGTTAATGTAAATTTTCTTACTTTGATTTAAATTAATGCATTTTATTTTTTGAAAACTATTGTACACTATCAATACTTTATTTACTATAAATTGAGACATATGGTTCTATAAACTATTATTGTATTGATAAATTTATGTTGAAATTAAATGTTTTCATCTGTATGCAATATGTGAATAGTTATTCAGTATCAAATCTTTAATTGGCATGTTACTCATAATTTTATGTTTAATTTATTATTTTATCCTTTACTGATATGTAATTAAATACCAAGTGCACACTTTTGAGTATAGCTTTGTAGTTCTTATCAACATCATGTCTTATCAAGTTAAGAAATTAATGTATTCTGAAAAAATAAATGAACTTATATTCATTTTGTTCATAGCACAAACTATTTCTTTAAATTAATAATTAAATTAATGGAAATTTGATGTTGAGCATAATTTTTCAAAATTTTAAATGAAGGTTTGCATTTTTTTTATTTATGAAGTTTTGCTCAATTAAATTTCTTCTTCTTTTTTATAGTAATGAGAAGAAATATTTGGATCCAAATCCACCAGTGGATAGAGAAGGCATTTAAAAAAAATATTTTCTAGCAACAAATTGTTTCATCTTTTAATTAACTTTTGTAGCTCATTATGTTTGTATAAAATATGGAAGTAAAAAAGTTTAAATAAGTAATTCTGTATTTATTATATTTGACTCATCACTTAGAAATGCAGTTTATTATATACTTCGCATTGTTAAAATGTTAAGTCAGATAAAGAAAAATTGTATTTTGATAATAGTTCTATTTTGTAAATTGTAGGTGGTGCTTGCTGAAAAATTAACTTATGCAGTTGTTACATTTTGAAAGGTTTTTAAGTTAATTTTATCAAGACATTTACAAAGAGTTAAAATAGTTTTTGAAATTATAATTTAATTTTACTAAAGGATTTTTATGAATTTACCAATTTTAATTTCCATCTCTTTATTTTTTAAATATATCTGAATCTCTTAAAAATACAAATTATTTTTAATGCTTAAATTTAAATTGTTCCAAGCTAATGCTTTCTCAAATTAAAAATCTATAATTTTCCTAACTTATAAATGAAATAGTAAATTATTGTATTTACTACATTCAGTTTCTCCATTGTTCTGAAATAAGTGTATTGATTTTTCTACTAAAGACATTTTCTTACATAACTTTTTTTTCAATTAATCATACCATTTATAAAGTATATACTGACAACAATGAAATAGTTTTAAATTTTCTTAAAGTTTAGATAATATACTCTTTTTGTTAGTGGAAAATCTACAATCAAATTTATTTTAAGCATTAAATGTTTATGTTAAAATTTTTTTCTTTCAAATCTAAAAAATAACAGTATACTAATCATATAACAGTAATTATGAGTAAAATACTGAACAGAATATGTAAACAAAAAATGTAGAAAAGGGTTTATTTTCAGAAAAATAAATGGGAAAATTAATCATAAATTGAAATAAGTTTCATTTTCAAAAAGGAGGATGTTAAGACAAATTATAGATTAATATTTTTTAATTATTTCTGTTTTTTTTCTCTTTTAACTAATTTCATTTGCAGTAAAACTTATATTTGGAAATAAAATGTTTAAAAAAAATTAAATTTTGGTAAGTATTAAGTAAGAATCAATAGAAAAAGATAGATCAATAGAAACTGTACTAATTAAAATCTTCATTTAAAAAACATTGATTTTTTTAAATGCCTCTTTTAAATCTTAAATAAATATCAATGAAAACATATTACAAATACTATGCATAAAACGTAAACATTTTTATTATTTATTTTATAAATAATTAAAACATTGCAAACATAAATGACATTTTATCAGTAATAGAATTTATACAAACATTTTGCTTTATTTATATACATGAAATATGTTACTTTTTTATGATACATATTTAATAAGATTGGTTTTGATTGTTATAATACCCAAGTTTATTAAAAGATTTGAATAAACATTTTTTGTTCTGTGATAGTAAGTATTCTGCACACAAAAATTGCCTTGGAGAAATTTTAAATTCAGTTGTGAATTACTGCCTTTAAAAAGTTTTTATATCTTACATTATTTTGTCAAAATGAGAAATACTTTTGTTACATTCAAATCAAATTAGAAGAATGTATGAACATATATTTTTAAAATTTTAGTAAATTGAGACATTTTTATTAGGTATAATATGAGATCACATACTTGTTTCAATAAAAAATTAAAACGTACAAAATGTTAAGGCATTTATAGAATAAGATTATCATTGATTTGTAGAAAGTTCAGTTCTCATTGTAATAATTTAAAAACAGAAAAAAAATTAGTCAATTTTATCATTATGAAACTATTTGAAGTATATATTCATCTTTTTTTTTTCAATTTAAAGTATTTAAAATAAAGAAAAGACGGACATATACTTCAAATGCTTTACAAATATAAAATTGACTATAATTTTTTTCCTCCTTTTTTTTAAATTGTTACAAAATCATAAATAAATTTTCCATAGAAAATGTTTCCATTTTAATTTAGTTTTTTCTTTAAAAATTAGTTCTATCTGAAAATAGAAAAACACAAAAATATCAGTAATGCAAGAAAATCTGAAAGCTATCATAAGAATTATGCATATTATATGATAATGCTTTGAGTTATTATGTAATGATATTTATATAAGTTGCCTTGCATATGCATTGATTTTTATATAAGCTTGGCAAATAGATAAAATGATATACATAATAATGAATTAAATCTTATCTTAAAATACAAAGACAATAAAATTAAATTTGACATTTAATGAAAATAGAAAATACTTAAAAATTTATCAATGAATTTAATTAGTTTTAGAGTAAATGTAGAAAAAAAAAATTAAGAGTTTATATCATTTCTCTTTCTCTAAAGATTGGATTGTAATTATTAAGTGATACATATAATAATAATAATAAAGATAACCGATTATATACAAATATCACTGGATTAAATCTTATCTCATTAGTCAAACTTAAATTTTTATATATAAAAATGATGAAATAAAAGATTTAATACGTTTATATATATACTTGGAATGAAGTGATTAAAAAAGCATCTTTTATCATTATTTTGTAAAAGTAAGAAGTTCCGAAATACTGAGGCAATTAAATAATATGCAATTCACTGTTAGTTAAAATAGCGAATAAATAAAATTTGCTTTAAATTTGAACTATTTCCAAAATAACATCCCACAAGATTAATGGGAAAGCGAATGCTTCATCTAATTTTAATTTATTGATAATTTTATTAAAACCTTTTTCTAATGAATGGAAAAAAATATTTCTATTTTTTTTACATTAAAGACTTATTTACATACATTTCTATTGTTGGAAAAATGTCTTGTTGATTAGTTAAATTATTAATATTTTAATGCAGTGATCATGTTAAGTAACAGTTTCACTTGTTAAAATTACAATCAAGATCTGAGTTGTTCATCAAAATACTAATTTTTGCATACATTAAAGGTTTTGTTAAAAAACAGAGGATTCTTAAATGCTTTTTCTCCATTACTTATTTCAATAACAACAAGCGTGCTCTTGTTATATGCCCGTTTTTAGAAAGGTTGTTACAAAAATAGTCATTGTGTAGAACTACATGAAAAAAATCATTTATATTAAATAATTAAATGATATTTTCTTTGATAACAAGTGCAACAGTTTTGTGATTCATTTTTTTGACTAATACAGACTGGAGCTGCATCATACTATTACTGAGTTTTAAAATACTTTTAAATAAAATTTTTTAGAATGATATGCAGCAAATATATTAATTTAAATGTAATAATTACAACAAATTTTCTTAAAAATCTGCTGTAGATGAAATTTTTAAATCTAAAACTAAATTTAATGATTAATATTTTTTTTGTTATCCTGATTATGCACCTAATTATAGATAGTAATATATGAAAGAAAATGACTTAACATTTTATGTATTTTTTAAAATCTATTTTCTACAGATTGATATTCTTCCTCGATTTCTTCATTATCAGATAAATCTTGATCAGTTTTTTTACTGTCTAAGAAATTTGATTGAACATTTGGTTTTAAATCTAAAGCCTTATAAATTGCTTTTAAATTATCCACCTTTATGTAGTATGGTAAATTTACATCAGGCATTGTATTCTGCATTTGTTCTAAAATGGAATAAGCAACTTTATAATTTTCATGTGAACAAAAATGTTCAATTAGAAAACCATAAATATCCCCTTTACGTACAGCAGCATCTACATTGTCAAGGTGAAGTAAATCTCTGCATTGTTTTACTGCATCTTCGGGATTACTTTCATATAATTGCCTTATATCTACAAATTTTTTAACAATTTCTATTTTCAATTTAAGGTTTTCCAACTTTTCTGAATTTGTACTAGTAGGAGCTTTTGAAAGACTTTTATATGCTTCTGTTAATGCATCCAATGCTTTTTCATAATTCTGATATTCATCAATTTCATCTTGAGCATAAGCTTCATAAAAGCTAGAGAGAAGATCTAAAGCTTTACCTTTTGTATAGAAGGTAATTATATGTTTTATTATATCACCAGTATTTCTCCAGTCTAAAGTCTGTAAATAATTTGCTGCCATTACATATATCTCTCTCTGACGTGAAACATTTGCAAAAAAAATTATTCTTTCAGTGTCTCCTGATTTTAGAAGTGCTTTCATTGCTTTTATTTTATCTCCAGCCTGAGTGAATTTTTTAGCTGCTAAATGATAATTTTCTTGAATCATACATGATTCTCCTATTTTTTCTAAAATATAAGTTCTCAGTTTCTTATCAGTTTCACTTTTATTTAACGTAAATTTTTCTGCTAATTCTTCATTTATCGTTACATTATTTTCAACACAAAGATTTAAAGCCTCTTCATATTTCTTTGCCATAATAAAAAGATTAACTGCAGTATCAAATTTACCTCTTCGGATAAAAAATTCAGCACAGCGTTGAAGCAGCTGAGGATCAGCATCTGGAGGTAGTTCTGTAGCAATTTTCTGTAAAATATCATATTCTCCTTCTTGAAAAGCTAATTCAATAGCATATTCTAAATTTCCTGACTTATGATAGAGTGATATTGCATTGTTTATTTGCCCTTGCTGTTGAAAATATTGTGCAACATCAGCTTTTTCTTCAAGACCAGCCATCATTGCTAAGTTCATAAGCTGTTCTTCAAAATTGTTTTCTTTACATATTCGTATAGCATTTGTAAAAGCTCTTGCTTGAGTAAAAAAATGAATGGCTTCTTTGATATTGTCTTGATTTTCAAACTGTCTTCCAAGATGGAAACAAGCTGCTTTGTTACCAGTTTCATTAGCTATTTCAGCAGCTTTTTCCAAATTATTACAATAACAATATAATCGAACCAATGATAGATAATCTTCTGCTGTTTTGTAATAATGCAAAGCAGTTTCCATTTCATCAATACTTTCCAAATATTGTGCCCACCATTTGTGAATTTCTGGATCTTTACTTTTTTGCACATATGTTTCAAGAGCTCTTTGATCTTCAAATAGCATTCTTGGTACTTCAAAATGATGAGTTCCAGATTTTTCGTAGAATTTTATTGCAGAATTTATTTCACCCTCTCTTTCTAAAAAATTAGCATAATTGTAAAAAGTGTCTCGTAAATGTATTCTATCCTTTTTCTCAGATACTTCTAATGCCTTTTCCCATTGTCCACGACTTTGATACAATTTATTGATCCAGTCAAAACGACCACAGCTCTTAAACAGTTCTTCTGCTTCATCGTACATTTCTAAAAATATTGCAAGTATTCCAACTTTTGTTTCAAGTTCTGGTTCATGTTCTGCATTCTTTAAAGCCCTAGCTGCATATGTGTGTCCCATTTTTCCCACACAAATCTTTGCGACATCTAAACGTTTTGTTTTGACACACATGCGTGCCATATTATGCCATACTGATTCTGACTTAATGGCTTTTATTGCAAGAAATGCCTCATCAAAACATCCCACTGCAAAGAAATAACTAAAGTTAAGTAATGCATCTTTAGTAGTTTTATCACAGTCTTCCAGTCCAATAAAATTCTGCATTGTTTTCCTTTGAATTAACGATTTGTGTCCTTTTACATTGGACTTTGTAAAGTCGTCTGAATCATCGTCTGGCTTAGTTTTTTGAAGTAAGAAGAAATGTGGTATTTTAATCCCAAGTAAATTGGCTTGGTCATCTTGCAGTACAAAATAGTCTTGGATTATTAATATCTTTTCAGGAGTTACATATAGTGATGCAACTATTGATTCAGGTTTCTTCTCTTGTTCTGAAAAACTATTCTTTTTATTTAAAAGTTTTCTGAAACTATTGCTTGCTAAATTTTTCTTTAGGGGAAGTGGAAGTAGCTTTGCTTCACATACAATCATTCTTGGATCTTCTTTAACCCACATATGTTGCACAGGATAGCGGCCATTGACTGCTTGACCAAACTGACTAACAGAAGTTTCATTTTCTTGATCAATGCCTTGACCTGTAGCAAAATCAAATCGAGATATCACATTTTTTTCTGTATCCCATACATATAAAGAAGAATCGTAAATAAAACCTGTTTTAGTTTTTATTCTTGCTGAAAAACTAACTTTATTACCTTTGTTATTACACTTAACAGTGGCTATATTTTTATCCTTTAATATATTCTTTACATGATTTGAAGTTAGTAACAATTTTGCTTCCCTACCACTTATGTCCCATATTTTTATCATTCCAATATTAGAAGCAGCAACAAAAAAATTTCCACATGCATCCATTACAAATGGTTCACCTTCATCTTTTGTAAAGGTAAAATAAGCTTTCAATGTACCTTGAAAAGTTTTGATATCAATTCTACCTTCATTAACTACATAAACACTTTGGTCATGTAAAAGAATAGTTTCAGATGCAGGTGAAAAGGTTCCAAGGTGCATAGTTTTTTTATCATCAAAGTTTACTTCATAAAAAATTAATTTGTCATTACAATACAAAGCTACAATATTTTTACTCAAAAAAACTGCTTTGATTTCTGTTTCTGTAAGAAGATGTACAGACAGATCTCGTGAAACAAGTTCAATCACCACTTGTCTTGCAGACACTTGAACTGCTGATATTCCATCATCAAATGCAAAACACATTTTCTGCTTTGATATTATATATACATCAGTAGTTGTTATAAGTCCCATTACTTCCAAATTCTCACACCATTCAAAATTTCTGATATAACCAGAAACATTCAATATGTCTTCAACTTCCCACACTATATCATCATCATCTTCTTTATATAATAAATACCATGAAAAAACATAACCTTGATTAGTACCAGCTGATAAAATGTTTTTGCTAGCAAGAAAAGAAATGCAAGTAATTTGATGAGGAGGTGTGGATGAAGGTAAAGATAATGTAGTACTTCTGCCATATTCTACATTCCAAAGATGAACTGAACTTTCTCCTGCACTGACTGCAAGTAACCCTTCACCAGCCCAAGTTATTACTGCATCTGTGTTTCTTCCACTCAGTTTAATTTTGCCAAGCTCATTAACTGCTCCATCATGATTAATAGTAAATTGAGCCAATATAAGTGATTTAGAAATCACTATTAGTATGTCTTTGTCACGATAATAAGCTAAATAACAAATAGAAGTTTCCATTTGAAGAACTCCTTCACAGTAACCACTGCTTCTTACATAATAGACAATACCAGATTGACAACCAACAAAAAGATCAAATTCATCATCCCTAGCAAAAAAATGTAATTTGTTATCGTAAGCTCCATCATCTTGCCAACTTGAAAACATGTTCAATGCTTTTTCATCTCCATCAACTGCTGCTCTAGCCAAGCGACTTATTTCACTATCATTACTATCACTATTAGAATTGCGGAATACAATATCTATAACTGTATACTTTAATGGACGGGTAAATAAAATTTCTAAACTTCCTCCTGCATCAAATTTCCAAACATTCAGTACTCCATCTATGTCACCAGTTACAAATATTTTACCATTGTCATTGAATTTCAAAATAGATATTACATTATTGTGATGTTTAGAAAAAGAATAGATTTCTCTTCCACCTAATTCACTCCATATTGATAAATCACCACTCTCCCATCCTATAAGTAGACACTTCTTTGTTGGATGCCATGCAATAGCAGTTACTTGAATTCCCAAACGAGATGTGATTTTGCTTCTAACAACTGAGCTGTCATCTTTATAAATACTTACAAGGCCACCAGAACTGTCATCATATGATGCACAGGCCATAAGTGGAAAGCATTTATGCCAAATTAGTAAAGTTTTTTGAGGTCCACCAGTGGGATCTTCAATTTTTTTATCTATGTAAAGAGCCATTATATTTAGATTTTGAATATTTTAAAAATCTTCCTTACAAGTTGATGAAATCATAGATGACTTACATTTTGAAATGAATAAATCCAAAAGTCACTCAAAATTGATTTTTATAATGTCCATTTTTCAGTAAAACGAAATAAATAAGAATTTTTTTTACACAAATAACACAATTCGTATAAACTGGCCTAGTGATATAAAATAGGAATCTATTCAAAGCGAGCTATTAAATCTCATAAAAAATAATGTAAAAAAAAGTGAAAGGCTCTTATGGAGAAGAAGAGTATCATAACAGTACTCCTGAAATGTGAATTGAAATTCTCAGATTTATAACTACAAAAGGTGTCAACTTCATCGTTTAGATTTTCTGTCTATTTTTCAGCTAGCATAGGTCCGCTAACCATAGCCAAAATTATCGGACCCTAGCAACGGGCATAGCAACGGTACACAAAACAAATTCCTCAGTCACGGCTACAAGTATTTAAATATTTCAAAAGAAAAATAATAGGAATACAAACTTTTAAATACACTTCAGAATGAACATTTATTTTTTTGTCACAGAACTAATTATTTTCGATCAAATATCAAAATGGGAATTATTGTTAAGAATCTTATATATTGGATTTCTATTTTTCTAGTATTTTATTTCATAAGTAACCGTGTATATCTGTTCTTTTCCTTAAGTATTTTTTTCCCGTCGAAATTTAGCTTTCACTAATTATTATTTGGAGATTCCGTACTGTAAGGGGTTGATCTTTTTTTTTGTTTGTTCCAATAACTATTTTCAATCAACCAATCAGATTAATTAAAAATTTATTTGACAGTGTGACGCATTGGAGCGTGCATTGTTATCAAATACTGCTATTTATTTACGTTTAAGACAATTGTAATTTTTGTGATTAAATTGTATTTTACGTCTCTGCGAAGAGATAGACATGACACGGTCCTGGAAAAAATCCCGTTCCAGTTCTTTCATTATGCTGCAATTCATCACAATTCTTTTTTTTATTGGTGAGTAGAAATGCGTGCTTGGAAATTATACAATTTGAAAGAATTACATTTCTGTAGCAATTACTGGTCAATTATAATTTATTTATGAGATGAACGGCTCCAAATTTTTTTTGCAATTGAAATTGTAACAAAGAAAAAATTGACAATTTTCGGAATTTGTTCTTATAATGTACGTGTTCGAAAACAGGAAGGATTTGAGATAGATATTATTAAAATTTCAATTATTCACGCGTTAAATAATATACTGACATTATTTCAAAATTTAGAACTATCTGTTTGTAATATAAGTCGCTGTTATAAATCAAGTGGATATAGATTTTCTGTTATTTTTTATGGTCTTTGCTTTTTATTAGTATCCTGTCATGTCCTTATGTTAACCACTACCACTGCAGCTTGCTGTATTGAACCATAGTTTGATGATGAGTTTAACACTTGGGCTAGAACCCCGCTCTCCACATCCATACCAAGCTAATATGAAGATTTTGAGTTCCAAGGAATTTAACATGCATCAATATCTCTACATAGCAAGTCTTAAATGGAATCAGGACTCTAACATGGGGCTTGACTGAAACATAGTTGGCAACAAATTCGCTAAATGCTATTGTTTTGATATGAATATACTAAAGTAAATGTAACGAAAGCAACATTTTCAGATTGCTAGAACAGAAGCAAAAAAGTTGTTAGCACTGAAATTATGGAAGCATAGAAATACATAGGTACACAAACAAACAAACAAAAGAATTTAAAGCTATTTACTGTCATTTGTAGCATATAATTTTATTGAAGAACTATTATCTTAAAACTCATTTATTATTTTGTTTTCAAGTTGCCTTTTAACTCATGCTAACTTTTGAATTTGATTTTATAATTTTGACTATGTAACTTTTTCAAGAATGCTTATATATGTTGAAAAATGATCATGTGTGATTTAAAAACTAACACCAGTTTCCAAAAGGATTCTTTTATAAATCTATAGAAAGGAAATTATATGAATGAAACCAGTGTTAATTTTATATAAATTTCCTAGATCCTCACAGTCCTTTGAAAGGAAAGAAAATTAATAGTTTTAAAAACAAATCTAAGATAGATAATTTAAGATAATTTGTAAAAATGTAGTGATTGTAATATTTTTACACTCATACTAGCTGCAAATAAAACTGAAAGCGGTTACGAGAAACATTAGAAAAATTTAATTATAATAAAGTTTGCTATAATTTAAATTTTTTGCTCGTCAAGGAGATGTGGAAGAAAATTTTAGCGTCTGCGGTAATATCTTAATATTGCAACTAAGAGCCAAAACTATCAGAATTTGTTCCCTTTGTTTAGCCAGTTTTAACATTCCATTTGATTTGAGTCAAATTTTAAAATTTATATAAAACGTTTAAGTAACAAATTTGGTTAAAGTAAAGTATCAAGTGTCCCTTGGTGAGATTTGGCAAAAAGCATGATGGGTTAAGAAATAGGTTGCCAAAGTGGTGACATGTTAAGAAATCGACTTCAAAATTGAACAATAAACTGAAATATAACTGCATAAGATGGAAGAAAATGGCAAATTTAAATATAATTTAATGAGAATGTTAAGATTATAATTATTTTATAGAACAAATGACAATATTTAATGATAAATAATTGCAATAATTTATAATCATTATTTCATTATAATTATTCATAATTTAAATTATTGTACAATTATAATTATAATTTTAGTATATAATTGTATAATATTTTTAATTATTTATAATACAAATAATTTTATTATATGTAATTATAAATGATTTATTTATATATAATTATAAATAATCTTTTTGTAGTAGAATTAAAAAAAGAATTATAATTTATATTAAAAATATAAATAAAAAAAGAAATTTATATAACATACAGTTCTGTTGTGTAACATGATTTATACAAAAAAATGACTTTTTTTTTTAGAATAGAGCTACGAAGGAAGATAAATTAATTTATTCTTTGCAAAATGAATTTTCAACCTTTTAGAAAATTGAATCTTTATCCATGCACCTCTGTAAAACATGCATTTTACTCTTTTGTCCCAAATCCTGAAAAAGATAAAGAAACGTAAATCATGCTATGCAGACATACTTAACAGAAAAAAAATTGAAGAAGCACTTCAAGGAATTCAATTATCACAAAGAATAATAAATGATTTGAAAAAAAAAAAAAAAAGATTGAAAAGGATATATAACTATATAATGTATTTTTAAATATCATCTACTGTTTTTCTAGAATCGTATGCTACTTTCATGAAATAGTAATCTAGAAAGAAAACATGAGAGGTTCATAGAAGTTTCCCAAAAGCAAAGTTAAAAAGGTTGCCAAAAATTAATTTGCCAGATTGGAATCATTATCGCACCTAAAAATTGCCTGTCGCTTAGGAGAACTAATACTTCATTTTAATTACAAATTTTTTTAGAAAATTTTATTTTTTTCTAACTGATCACTACATTATAATCATTTGGGTTTTGAAAAGTATTTTATGAATCACATGCTAGAAAGCTTTAATTCTTGGAATCATTATTTCTGGGTATTTATGTGAAACACATAGCCAGAACAGAACGTTAGGCTAGGCACTGTATTTTTTAGGACAGGTGAGAGATAAAATATACTCTAAAATCTATTATTTCTTTAATTTTGCAGGATCTTATTCATTTAATAGAATACAAGGCTATATTGCATTAAAATAAGTTTATGTTTAAATTTTAGAATATTAGAATTTGTTACATTTTTATTATATTAAAGTTGTAGGGATCACAACAATGTAAAAAATAATTAAAAGATTATTTGACTTTAGAAAGAATTCTAATTGGCAACAATTATTTTTTCCATACTTGTGATATAAGTTAAATTTTTTTTATCTAAAGGTGTCTTAACTCATTCTTACCCACTTAGATCATAATATATACTGCAGTCTGTTGTCTTGTTTACTTAAAAATTTCTTCAAAGCTTCATCAAAATCCAAAGCCCATGTTTGCTACTTTTTAAGGATAAAAAACCCAGTTTTTTGCAAATCACTGATGAGTTATGGATAAACTTTTGTGTTCGATTTATAGCAAATAATATTGAAAATGTTGATTCACATGTTACTGTTTGTATCCAAATGCTGCTACTATTGCTAATAATTCGTAAATTTTCTTTAACATTTTGCAGGGTTTTTTTGTATAAAATATCTTTTTTTATTTTCGTTAACTTTTAAGAGCAAATGTACTGTTACCACTAATGCCACCTTCTTTGATGGGTACATTTACACTCTCACAATACTTGGGTACACTCTCAATACTCGGAACTTCTTATGGAATGTGATGACAACAATTTATATTAAGTATAGTCAGTGTTATCACCTGTCTTTTTAGATCTTTTATTTTGTTCAGGAATAGAAGAAATATCTCTGGTTCTGGTAGCAGATCTTCAGCTTTCTTCAGCAATGAAAAAGGTTTTTCCTTTTGAAATTAGCTTTTTTCATGTTTCACACATTTATTCATTATAATTGCCCCACACGGGCTTTTAGTCTGAGATTTAAGTGTGTTATCAGCTGATCCTAATATTCCAAGAATTTTCTTGCTGAAAATTAATAGAATCCATCCCAATCTTCAAACCAAGGCTTTTGGCTATGTCTTCTCCAGTAAAATAATCTCTTCCTATAGAACTTAGAACTCTGTAAGTGACATGTAATTGCTGTATGTTACTTGGTAACTGCAACATGTAATGTTGCAATTTTACCTATTTTAAAAGAATCATTAATTAAAAAAATCCTTTCTTCATGTACTTGAGACACTTTTTAATAATTGCTAAATGAAACAATTGAATATAACGATAAATATAAGGCAATTTTCGTTTCACAATTTCTAAAATTTGAGGAGCTACACCACCTTTCCAGCCATTCATTACACAAAAACAATCAAAATATTGACTTAAAAGACAAAAAAGTATCCAGCCCTTTGTAAAGCATTACAACAATTGTGACTTTTGTAAAAGCATCTAACTCTCAAGTTTTATAAGTAGAAGAGATTCTTTAACACTTTTCCATTCTTACATAGCAATAGTAATATTTTTTCTCATATTTCTATCTTTAGATCCATCAGCATGCATTACATCTTTAGCTATCTTTTCTCTCATAGTCTCTGCCATAATTTAAATAATGGCATTTTGTACATCAAGATAAATATATGTTACATTCTTAGGTATGTGTGTTAAATATTTCTATAGGCTTTTATCATTCTTTAACTTGTATTCAGAAAGATAATATTAAATCTCCTAGGCCCATCTATATTATGATTTTCTTGTAGAGTGAGCTCATTGATTGTTAATAATTGTATTACTCCTATAATTGATTAAACATAATAACCTGACATTATATATAATGACATTATGATCCTGATTTATGTATTATCCAACTTTGTTGGTAGAAATAGCTGAAATTACGAATTATTAGATGGTCAAAGTCGCAAAATCGTGGCTGATGAATGGTTAATCTTTCGAGACTCCTTCTTCCATAGGCGTGGTATGGAAGTTTTAGCAGGTGTTGGCTTCATCATATTACCGAGTTTCAAAATTCTAGGTACATCGCTTTTAGCCCTCGTGTTATTTCTAAGTGCGACGTTAATAAAACAATGATTCGAACTCAATGCGAGGTTAAAAACTTTTTATAAAATACGTCAGAAATCAACACAATATAATTCTAAAGCAAATTAAAAATATTTTTATGTGTGTTTAATTGAGAATAAAAATTTCAGTGAAGCAAGTAAAATCTAATTTTCAGTCAACAAATAAAGGTTCTAAAGAGTTACGCCTTAATTTAATTTTTGACATTAATTTTTAAAATTTGTATTGGAAATATGTTAAAATTTGCCTATGCCTAAGAAATCCCATCAAGCAGAGCCCATCTCCGTTTCTGTAGCTTTTGGGCCTGGGGCGCTAATTACTAGCTTTATAACAGTTCAATTGAAAAGTCCCCGGCCTACTATAGTAAAACATATTTTTTTTGGCAAAATTAGTTTTTTTTTTATTTATTCAACATAATTCCCTTCAAGGGTGATACACTGATTATAGCGACCCTCCAACTTTTCGATACCATTTTTGTAGTACGATTTGTCCTTTGCTTCAAAATAGGCCTCAGTTTCGGCGATCACCTCTTCATTCGACGAAAATTTTTTCCCAGTGAGCATTCTTTTGAGATCTGAGAACAGGAAATAGTCGCTGGGGGCCAGATCTGGAGAACACGGTGGATGAGGAAGCAATTCGGAGCCCAATTCATGAATTTTTGTCATCGTTTTCACCGACTTGTGACACGGTGCATTGTCTTGGTGAAGCAGCACTTTCTTTTTCTTCAAATGCGGCCGTTTTTCGGCGATTTCGTCCTTCAAACGGTCCAATAACGCTATGTAATAGTCGCTGTGGATGGTCCTTCCTTTTTCAAGGTAGTCAATGAAAATTATTCCATGCACATCCCAAAATACAGACGCCATAACCTTGCCAGCCGACTGTTGCGTTTTCCCACGCTTTGGAGCGGGTTCATCGTGTTCGGTCCACTCGGATGACTGTCGATTGGACTTCGGAGTGAAATGATGGAGCCATGTTTCATCCATTGTCACATATCGACGCAAAAACTCGGGTTTATTACGCTTGATCATCTTCAAACACTGCTCCGAATCATCAACTCGTCGTTATTTTTGGTCAAAAGTGAGCTCGCGCGGCACCCACTTTGCACAGAGCTTTCTCATACCCAAATATTCGTGAATGATATGATGTACACGTTCAGTTGATATCTTTAGAGTGTCTGCTATTTCATTCGATTTCAATTTACGGTCATTCAAAATCATTTTGTGGATTTTTTTAACGTTTTCGTCGGTAACAACCTCTTTTGGGCGTCCACCGTCTTCGGTGCTCATTTCACCACTTCTAAACTTAGAATACCAATCCTTGATGGTTGATTTTCCTGGGGCAGTGTCCAGAAACTCGGCATCAAGCCAAGTTTTTGCTTCAACTGTATTTTTTCCCTTCAAAAAGCAATATTTTATCAACACGCGAAATTCCTTTTTATCCATTTTTTTTCACAATAACAAAAGTTGCTCCACTCAAAATGCTATAATTCACAAACTAATGAACCGACAGTTGTCAAATTTATACACGCATCTTTTGAGGGTTAGGGCTAACTAAAACACACATGGATTTAATTCTAGTAGCGCCATCTATGTGTCAGGCCGGGGACTTTTCAATTGACCTGTTATTGTTTTGTTTTGAACTTGTGTGTGTGAAATCCCCCCTCCCTTCTAATTATGAGAAACTAGCTTGTTTGTAGCATGAAATCGAAAGAAGGGAAGAAAACGTTAGGTTTATTAAATGTATTCAGCATTTAAAATTGTAAATTTAATTATATCATCTGATGTTGACATGTATGTGATGTCAGAGCCATGACATGTAAATGAAACATTTTTATTTAATTCACTCAAATTTTTTTATATATCCGCTAGATTTTTTGAGTTTAAGCAATTTAAAAAGATTATGACAATGTTTCGTCGTTTTACTTAAAAGGAAATTTTTGTGAGAATCATATAAGTACTGATACAACTTTTTAAGCTTTATGTTTTAATACAACAGTGAATTTTTTTCATTAGTTTGAAACCAAATCTATCACCTAAATAATATAGTAACATTTTTAAAAACCAATAAGCTATATGGTATTTCATGCTGTACGTTTTAGTAAAATAAATACTGAACGTACTTGTTCATTTACAAAGAATAAACATTGCATTTGGTGTGTTAATGTCGAGATTTATTTTTTACTAATACAGTTGTGGACCTTCGAGGATTTTTAAATCAATATATTACAGTTTATATGAAAATTGAATTAAATCCATTTTTCTAACAGAATTATGGTGTAATTGATTCTGTGATATCATATGAATACGGAAGAGAGAAAAGACATCTAAAGATAATGATATCGTCTGCGGTGTAAAAAAGAAAATGGTGTCAATACACCAGGTAGCCGCCGGGTTTCCAGAAAATACAATATTACAGTAATTAAAGTATACTGTAGATATGAAGGATGACGATTATCTGTTTCAAAGATAGCCGCTATTCTTCATAAAGTCTAATTGTAAATAAATATAAGAGAAATGAAAATCTAATCATTTATCGTTTTGGTGTATCTTATCTTTTATCAGTTTTTCAAAAGAACTTCTTTATGTTAAAAATAACTCTAAAATACATACTCGTTATGTGCGGCCTAGCTTTTGGTTCACCGACTAACGATTGTATCCAGGTTCATTAACGAAGTTCAAAATTCGTATACCAGGCTATTTCTCAATGTGTGTCACTGAAATGTATTTTATGAAAACTGTTTTAAATTAATCAAATCGTTAATGAAAAATGAATTTTACGAATGTTATATTTGGATAATTGTACATTTTATTGTGGAAAACAATTTAATGTAAGTTTTTATTTTCATTCTTGCTCTTTGTCTATTGTGTATCTAAATATGTATAACTTCTGAAGAAAATTTTTGTTCTTAATTAGAAAGGTAATGTTATTTATGTCATGATTTTTTTTTAAAAAAAATCAAAATGTCAAATGGTCTATTTCCGAAATATTAAGAGAGACCACGGTAGCCTAGTGGTTATGGTCGGCGGATTTCGTCGAGTCTTAGGTTCAAGCCTTGATACCACTAAAGACCCGCCGTGTAGCCGGGGCAGATGTACGTTAAATCTATCGAGTCAAAGTCCTCACTTTGGCGTGGTGTGGAAGTTATGAGAGGAGTGTGCCAGCTCAGGTGTCCTCATCACTTGACCGAGGTTCAAAATTTATTAGACCCGGTACTTCTAGCGCGATGTTAATAAAATCAATCAACTGAAATACTAAAAACTATCAAGAGCAGAGCCGGTCCAAACAAAAGTAGGGTCTTGATGCAAAGTTCGTGCTACAGAATAATTTATTGCATTTTGCTTTTTATTACATTACACAAATTGGTATTGTATATAATACATAAAAATTATGAGTAATTACATTATTTAAAACGCACAAAAAATCGTTAATAAAATTTTTTAAAAAAAAGAGTCATATACAAAATACGTATAATTTGATAGGCTACCTACTAGAATAAGGTTATATAATTTTTATCAATATAATTTTCAGATCATTAACAAATTTTTGGATGCAATTCAAATTATTTTTAAATAAATATTTTTAATATTGTTGTCCTGGAAGACGAAATTCGTCGATAAATTTTGATTTCATTAAATGAATAAATGTAAACAATATCGTCTTGCTAGGGATTGCATTCAAGTTTTTGCAACTGATGATGTCGTCTTCAGTCAGTTTTTAAATACTATCCGAATCAATATTTACATTGAAATGAACAAAAATTCAAATGAAAAATTATTTTCGATTTTTTTTTTCTTCATGTCACTGGCATTTTCACTAAGGTATTTCAAAGCTAGAGAAAAATGTGGTATTGTTTATCACAGAATTCTAACTTCCGTGGAGACGTTTTCCTTATTTTCTTACTGTCGTGTATAGTAAGATGTGCGACAAGCTTTTTTAATAATCCCGGCGTGTCTCAGAAATTTCAAAAATATTATGTATTCTTTGTAAATTCCTGCAAAAAAGTGAATGTGTAAAAGATGATTTTAAATTGTAACGGAGATCTAAATTCAAATTATGACTTCTACAGGACACATACTGTGCTTTGGAATTCTTTTACAGGATTAGTGTTAGTACATTTTTATATAAACCTCTCATTATTACTCATAGCTCTGTCATCGAACCCTTGCCCTTGACAGTTACCTCCACAATATGCTTACAATTTTATCTGATAACCCTTTACCTATCAAGGCTTTTGCTGTTTCAAAAGAAATAAATCGTTCTTGCACTTTATCACTTTCAGAGTCATGTGCATTGACATGTCTAACATTGACATATATTGTTTTACGTGTGGAGTGCAATCGAATAAAATTGAGGAATGCTCAGCCTTCATAAATATATTTATTATTTCTTTTCTAACCCTTTTTAGCCGTAGCAGAAATCAGTTCCTCTTGATTCTATGAGATAAGTAAGAGCGCGATGCTGATTCTACGCAATGATCCAAAAGTAGTGTCATGATTGTGCCAAATCTTGCAAGTAATGCTATGGAAACCTAACAAACAGCCATAGTGCGATTTATATAAAGCATCATTTCTTTTGATCGCCCAATCATGCTCTGATAAATATGAAATTGCTATCAGTATTTGTTCACAGACATATTTTAAATTCCGTGTTTCCTTTTTGTTTCCCCCTATCTTTTGTCAATAGTGTTTCCTAATTTCGAATTCTTTTCAATTTTTATAAATAATATCCCGATCTTTCATGATTTTGTAATCGCTAACCCAATCATTTAGTTCAGTTAAACGCAGAGAAGTGGTATTCAAAAAGAATAAGCGGCACATGTGTAAGACAATGTTTGGCATCTCAGTAGTTACGATTTTCGATCTTGACATACTCCATTCGTTAATTTTCAGAAAAACTTGTAAATTTCATTTTTTCGGAAAATTGTAATTGTAATTTTTTTTTTTTGCCCATGCCGTTTTGTATGATAGCCATTCTAATTTTATCTGTTAAAATTTCAAGCTCAGTACCAGTGTCCTTGATATCGACATTTTCGTCTGCTTCGCCTTGTTGATTTGTTTGGAACCGCTCACGTGGCTGCTCTCTTCGATTGTCCTGAAAATTCGTCTCGATCTTTGTTCGACACTGACAAAGAATCCTCCATCTTTAGATTTCCCACTGTCTAGAATTATGTCTAGTGTTGATAATCTTCCGGTTTTCCGATCACCTCTTTTCATAAAGGCGAGAGCTTCCTTTATGATGATCAGGATCGTTTTCGGGGATGTCGCACCGCATAATTTCATTTCTGTCAGTAACAGCGTAGTGTGCTTTTTTTTAGTTTATTGCACATTTTCGGTTTTTAAAAATTATTCGGGAAGTTCATTTGTTTTCCCACAGTTTTCTTTTCTTTTCTTTTTCCTTCAATTTATCATAGCCATACACATACATTCTTCTTGGATCTTTGTCGTTGCTAGTCATGTTATCTATAAACAATAATATAAAAAAACAACATACAAACACTACAAGAAGTACTAAGAAAAAAATATGTAAATAAATGAAAATTTATAAATACATACTTACAATTAACTCTTTTAGTTGTATGAGTATAACAACAATGAGTCATATTTTCTTTGCCTCGTTAACTTGTATATTTCTAATTATGTTATATTCGGTGAAGTTGAATTGTGTGCAATACTTGCTCGGTACTGTGGCAGATATCGGAGCAGAGCACCACCGGATTGCGGAAAACGCCGTATTACTGGAAAATGACTATTGATAACGCATTTAAACAACAAAAGTTAAGCATTACTGTATAAAATTTACTAAATTACATGTGAATAAAGTGTAAAACACGCAAACCAGAAAAAAAATTTGCTGTTTTGTATTGATGGCCTTGATATTTCTTAGGAATATTAAGGCTAATTTAATTTCAATAATAATTCTTAATTTTCATTACACACACACACACACATAAATACACACGGCGTAAAATTACGTATGTAAGGCTTATTTGTCTGTAAAAATGTTGGATTACTGGCATAGCCGGAAAGGTGAAATGTCTGATAATAGAAGGAGTACTTTATTAAACTCTTGTCTTCCTTTTAAATACGAATGTTTTTAATTATTTTCACACTTCGTTATGAAAGCGTACGATCGGCTATCAAATACAAGCACAACGAAGAACATATTTTTTACTTTTCTAACTTTAAGCTTCAAACTGTGCCATAGGCTGGTCGATGTGCGATGTGCGTTGATTGCCCGACAATATTCAAACCTGAAAAACAAAAAGGAAAGAAAATGAAATCATTGAGATTTCGTCAAATCAGTCTTTGGCAAGAGGCCTGTGTTTTTTGCTGCTTTCGCAATTCTCCTCGGCTCAGCCCTGATATGTAAATATCAAACACTTATCTGCTTAAAATATGCACTTATCAATACTTGAAGTGAATTGACTAATAGCGTTGAGGAACATGTATTGGAATTATAATTATTTAGAGTTTTTTCACTGAAAAACTTCTGGCGACTCGTTTGATCTCCCAAAAACATAATTAGTAATAATTTTAATTGTGAAGTAAATTGAAAGCTGGTTTGATTTTTTTAATCATGAAGTTCCTATTTATTATTTATATAAAATTGTTTATACGCTCAATAACTTTATAGTTCAAAATATAAGAATATAACATTTATAGAACAATATAATAATTTACTATTTGAAGAACTACAAAATACTCTATAATTATATTATTTCATTTTTATGAACCGTTCATTGGAATAGATGTAGTACTTTATTTCTGAATTTCCGTCCCGCATATTTGTAACTAATCAGATTTTTTTGGATTGGAATTTACGTTTCAAAGATGTAAAAAAAAAAAAAAAAAAAAGGGGCTATTGTTCTCTCGGTTTTTTATTGGTTGTGTGTGTGTGTATGTATATATATATATATATATATATATATATATATATATATATATATATATATATAATATGCACCCACCCACTGATAACTATGGTATTATTTTCAAAAAAAAAATTATGCTTCTATGAGTAATAGACTTCTGTTAATAATATTATTTTTATTATAGTTACTAATAGCTATAGAGAAATTACGAATATAATTGAAGTTCAATACAAGAAAATAGGTGAACTATTAACATTGTAAAAGACCCGTGTGGTGACCGGGAATGACAGAATAGTCCCACTGTAGCTCATGCATGTCGTAAAAGGCGACTAAAATGGGTACCCAGCGTCTGGGGGTATAGCCGGGCACCATGCCCCTGGGGATTATATCAGGAGACCTCAGGGGCTTGCCTCCTTCTGGTAAGTACGGGCATCATGACCCCGAGGCACCTTAGTGATCTTTTCTTTCCCACGGGGTTTACTGTCTTTTTTAAACACGGGTGACGCACTCCCTGGATACCCTAGCGATCTTTCTCTATTTTCGACCCTCCTTCTTGTCAACCATCTTTACCTTTTTTCAATTTCACGTCTGGACCACAGTTAAATCTTGTTTGGCGCAGCATAGCTATATCTGGCTCTTGCGCCAATAAACTTTACATTCACTCACTCTCTAATATTGTAAAAATTCCTCATATCTTTTTAGTTTTTAAATTTCAAAAAGTTCCTATTAAATTTAGAATTGTGACTAATGGTTCCAATACATACATTACTGTAGATGGTAAAATTGTACAAAATATTTTACAAAGTCTGCTGATGGTTTTGATAAGATTGATATGACAACAAATTGCTATGAAAATTGTTAATTATGCAATTAACTACTATATTATTTTTAATTTTTTGAGATTTATTCTCTAAAATTATTTCTGAATGTAAAGTATTGTTATATATATCCGACATTAATATTGTTTAATGATTTGTTATTCTATGGAGGGTAACATATTTTACTTTACTCATTTCTATCTGAGTGCTTTTTTTTTTTTGTTTTTTTTGTTTTGTTTTTTGTGGTATAAAATTTATTCCATATTTCATTTCTTGTACTGCAATGCTGAATGAGTTTTTCTCTTTACAGGGTTTTTAGGTAACAATGGCTTATTTATTGAATATTTTCAAATTTTAAAAACATAGTAAAAAGTATAAACAGTCTTGTGTTGTGAATATGCTTTAAAAATTGGTGAAATTTTTTTGTCTAAAAATTTGTTCCGAGTTTAATTCATATCCTATGAGGAATAGGCGAAGACAGTCTTAATGGAAGTTTCAACCGTTTCGAAAAGCTCATTAAACGAGTCAATTATTACATTGCGATGGCACGTAACAAAATAAAAAGTTCTAAGAGTTTCCTCTAGTGCTGACGGTATCTGAAGGCGTTGTAAGGTTTTTTAGCAACTCATATTCGCAATTCTATGTATTAGTTTTCTCAAACTCAATAAATTTTCCTATCGTTTCTTGTGAAATTCATGAAACAATGCCAAAATGTAAAACAGGAATCGATTACTAGGCATTATAATAATTTTGTTTTGTTTCGTATTGCCGAATTTTCTGTTCCAAAACAGGGTAGTATCACCTTTTCCATTGGTGCAATATTATGCGTCTTTAACTGTGACCCATATTCCCTCACTCTTTACTACTTTTAAAATAATTCGTCAGTTAATAAGATCAAGTATGTTGATTGACATCGTTTTGTTACTTATGATTATGAATATCTGTTTTTAAATGTGATATGTTTGAAATAAAAATATCCAAACAGACTTATAGAATACACACTAAGTTAATTATTTAATTGCCTGGTAATTTCCAGTTATATCCTCGATTACATTAAATTAGTAAAATAATTACTAGATCAAATTAAGTATTAAATTTATGTATGTAGTTAAAAGTACTTGTAATTTTATTTAATTTGATTTTCAGTATACATTCTATATACGTATTTTTTTGATTTTTGTTTTTATGCACTCACAAGTATGTGTGTTTATTTTTGAATATATGCACATACTTTTCAAAGCACAAAAATTTTATTTGTTACTACATCGGGCTTAGAAAATTAAATCCACTCTTTCGATGTCTTAATTTTTTTTTTTTTTGAACCTGTGATAATAAACAAGTTTCTGACCCTTGTTCTAAAATATTGTTTATTTTTTTCTTCATTTAAATATTAGTTTGCATTTTGACATATCTGTTGTTTATCGGATAACAGGTTCTCTATTTTCTAGATTTATCTAATGTGGTATCACGCGTGTCTTATCTTTAATTCTGATTAACAAATTGTGTGAGATAATGGAAGTAGTTTATAGTTATTACTTCATCGTCATGCAGTTGATACTAAAATATCTTTTTTGTCATCTACAGTGTGAAAAGTAAGTGCAATTTAAAGATATTTAATTCTTTTTATTATTATTTCTTCTAAGGATATATCAATTTACTCTCTTCTCATTTCACATCTTTCTGTATTTGCAAGATTTGATATTAGTCTGTTATGTGATTGTGACTGATGTGATTGTTTATTAACGTCGCACTAGAAGCAACACGAAGGCTATTGGGGACAGTCCTCGTAATTTTGAACCTCGGTCAAGTGATGAGGACGACGCCTAAGCCGGCACCCCCTTCTCCAAACTTTCGCACTCACGAACGGGAGGATTTTAAGCCTCGATAGATTTAACGTCTTTAGTGGCTTCAGAGCTCAAACCCACGATTCAACGAAAACCACCGGTCGCGAATACGTGACCGTGACCATGACCACTAAGTTACCTCGGCCACATTAGTCTGTCAAAAATAGGAACAATTATTTATACTTGTTCGTATTTTGCTCCCGTTTTTGAGGGTATTTAAAGCGAAAGCATTTAACAATTCTTAAAAATAGTTTATACCTTGTGTTTTTTATATATCTGTTAGAACCTTTCACGTTTCCTATTTATACTATAACTGGTATATACTATCACTTGTATACAAGCGATTGTTCACCGACTAAATCAGCATTCTCAAAGTGTGCGCCTCGGGATCTCATACATTTTTTTTTTATTTCTTAGTTATGATTAGTCTTGCTTTTACAAAGGGTAGGGTGCCCTGAAAAACCTTAATTCAAAAAGGGAGCCTTGAGTTGGAAAAAGTGTGGGAACCACACTGGATGAAACTGTTTGGTCGAGTTGTCCAGGTGTTGTTATTTTATATCCAGTGATTGTTTAGTTGCGAGTGGCGCGCATACAATCGGTAGTTTTCATAAAAATTTCAGTCATTTCTGGTCATCCAACAGAAAATGAAATACAATTTTTTAAATTTTATTAACTTTTGAAAACTTTTTAAAATAGTTTGTTATATTTAAAATCATACACAAAGTATAAATAAATTAATTTTGTAATTTATAGACACTTTGCAAAAATTACGTATAAAAAAGTTTGATTATTTTATGTGAAATATATATTCAAATTCTTCCTGCTGAATATCTTGCTCTCTTTCTGTTTCCTTTCAAATTTCAAAATATCTAATGAAGCATCTGTAGTGATGGAATGAAATCAGTGGTTTGGAGAGTGATGTGTCGTCCTCGTCACTTCAAAATGACGAGGTCGGTCGCTAATAGTCCTCGTGTTGCTTTCAGTGCAACGTTAATAAACAATTGCTGAGTTAACTTTTTTTGTTGACATCCTTCTTGAAAAATATCCTTACTGCATTTGTACTAGTTATGGATAAGCTGCATAGCTTTAAATCAAATGTAACTGAGTCCCTTAAAATAGTAAATTGAAAACTTAAAACTAAAATTTACAGAAATTTAGTCTGCATTAAATTAAACAGTGATAAACACACAATTCCTATTAATTGATATCTAACGTTGCTACTTCTTGAAATTGAAACACCTTCCATTTCTCCTGGTCGCAACACACCCAAAAATGGCCAATTTTTCACAGAAATATGAGGTAAATATATTTTTCATAATAATAAATAAATAAATATGCTTTGAAATAGCAAAAACTAGTATGATGATCATATTGAGTTCCGAAAAATGAGGATCGCTGGAGTTTTTTTAGGCAACTATTGAGTTGGATAGTATGCGCATCCCCATTGAACTTAATACTCTTGACTTTCAACTAACTGTGCAAATAAAAAATATATGTATACACTAGCCCTAACACAGCATATACGCCTCATAAGATCTTGTTTCCATTTGTGAGGAAAAATATATACTTCCGGTATTTTTGGAAAGACAATTAAATTTTTTTTGTACGTAATGTTAATCCGATGGAATTTCTACTGCTATCCTCAGATCTGTACTATTTGGATTAAAAAAAAAAGTGCATCCGAAAAGAACAATAAATAATGAAGGGTTTTGTGGAATTTCATTCTTCACCGATTTTTGAAAATATTTTTGCCTCTATGTTAATTATGGGGCCGCGGTAGCCTAATGGTCAAGGTCGCGGACTAGCGGCCGGCGGTTTTCGTTCAGTCGCGGGTTCGATCCTTGGCCGCCAAAGACCCGCCGCGTAGCCGGGGCTGATGCACGTTAAATCTGTTCGGGGCCCAAAGTCCTCCCGTTGGCGTGGTGGGGATGTTAGGAGAGGGGGGTGCCAGCTCAGGTGTCGTCCTCGTCACTTGACCATGGTTCAAAATTACGAGGTCCGTCGCCAATAGCCCTCGTGTTGCTTCTAGTGCGACGTTAATAAAAACTAAACTAAATCTATGTTAATTATTCGTTTGTGTGTTTTCCGGTATTTAAAAAATATTCTAAAATATTTTCAAAAATCGGATAAGAAACCTTCATTATTTTTTTACGTTTTCGAATGCACTTTTTTTGGCATTCAAATAGATCAAATAATAAAGATTTGAGAACGGTAGTAGAAATTCCATAGGGTTAACCATTACGTTCACGAAATCGAAATGGTCGGTAGATGGAAGCCTTAATCTAAAAATTATGTGCATGTGCCATAAACATTGCGTAAATAATAGATTACTAACAAACAATTGATTTTCATTGATACGAGCATTAGTAATGTGTTCAGGAATTTTGTTCCACTAGAATTTTGAAACGTCATATTGATATCAGTCATATATGACTGATATATTAACATGCTTCAACTTCAGTCACATGAAAGTCTTAGTTTAAAATCACGGGGCAAGAATCCGTTACTTATCGATTACTGATTTGTTACTATTTACGTTTTTCGAATTTAGTTACGTGTTCCAAATAACTTGTAACTGACTTTTTCCAAACGCATCGTTCTCCGCTTCACTAATGAAAAGTTGTTTTCAGAAGAGAATCATTTTATTGTGCCCTCGTCTCAAAACTGTCTTTTGTGATTACAACCTTGTCATCTTAACCTGAAACGATTTCTAAGAGTATTTCTATTTTTATTTATTTCTCTACTACTACCTTATTTGTAAAACTTTTTTTCCCCCAGTATCCCCCATCAGGTCATTGAGACATTTTCTGTTATGTCATCTATCATTAAAATAAGTATGGTTTCTGGCAACTTCATTATACATAAAAAGTCGCGTGCTCCGATCTGCATTAAACTTCAGACCAAAGTGAATGATAATGTTAATTGAGCATAATAATATCCTCAAGTTACTTAATGTGGAATTTTGGAGGATGAAGTATAAGTTCAGAAAAGTGTTCATTTATTTATCGAAACTCTATTAAAATACTTAAAAGTATTCATAGTCGTTTTACAACTCTGGGACAACTTAAATTAAATGATTGAAATGCATAAAAAGATAATGAAAAATAAAATTTACTGATTATTAAGATGAAAGTGTTTCATGTACCAGTTCAAATCACTTGTTAGATTTTTTTTCCAGGTATCAATGAATAGGTGTAATGTGGAACATATTCAACCTTTCTACAATTCTTTTTAGGTGGCTGCGGTGACGTAGTGGTTATTGTCGCGACCTCGTGACCGCCATTGTTTCGCCGAGTCATGGGCTCGGGATGCTTCAAAAGACCCTCCGTGTAAACAGGGCTGATGTATTTTAAATCTGTCTTGGCTCAAACTCCTCCCGTTGACGTGGTGTGGAAGTTAGGAGAGTGTATGTGCCAGATCAGGTGTTGTCCTCTTCACTTAAACACGGGTCAAAATTACAAGGTCTGTCGCCAATAGCTCTCATGTTGCTTCTGAGTGCGACATTAATAAACAACTTTAAAAAACAGATCTTGTTGGGGATTTTATTTTTCCGATTGTCTGGTGAAAAGTTTATCATGTAAGAGAAGAGAGAGTTAAAGCAATTCAAATTCAATTGGCAGAGTGAATTCCAATTCGAAACATTTCTTAATCGATTGGAGCTATTTTCATTTTAAAGCATTCCTCATAGCCAATGAGGAAGAAATGATTTGAGTACTATGGGGGAAAAGGAACGGATTAACAATTTTTTAAAATTTTCGTAAAAAACAACATATTTTTGAACACATTATTGAAAACAGTATATGTGTTCCTGTTAAATTATTATTTTAGATAATACAAAGAAATTGTATTATCTAAATGTGATATAAATAGGAGAAAAATATGTGTTATAAAATAATTGATTTTTTAATGAAAATCTCAAATACTTACAATGTGTAGGAGAAATTTCATCACAAAATTAAACTTTTTGTTCTGAATTGTAATGTTGCACCAAATCGTTACATATTTTATCTTAGTGTTCTTAAGAACTTGTTCCATGTTAAAAGTTAAATTAATAAAAACACGAAAGTTAAAATAAAACGATAAAAATTTAATGAAACGTATACAATTGTTTATTTGTTGTTTTCTATACTCGTATGCAATATTAAAAGAATTTTCAAATTATATCGAATTTCTGATAAACTAATGAGCAGATTTTAATGGAATATGGTATGAATTTACATTTATAATAGAGAAAGAGATGAACAATCCAAAAGTCATTTTATGTGCGCACGATTATCAGTGAAGATCATAGTGCAGGGATGTCCAAAATTCACTTTATGATTTCAAACTGAAAATTAGTAATTTGGGGTATGGTCACTTGTCACAACATTATGGCATACTGGACAGGAGATGGTTGACGAGTCCCCGTGGCAGTCGATCCCAGTCCTGGAGCAGGACAGTTTTTAATTTCGGGATGGTTCTTAGAGGGGGAGGGCAATCGTTCTCCCAAGAACCCCCCAAACATCTATATCGGGTTAAGGTTAGGAAATCTGACTGGCCAATCCATCATGCAACGAATATCCTTCCTTTTAAAGTAATCGTGGAGCAGCTGAGCCCTGTGTGGACGAGCATTGTCGTCCATTAATATGAACCCAGAACCAACTGCGCCCCTGATAAGTCGAACATAAGGCTCTAAGACCTTTCTATACCTCATAGCTGTCTGGTAGCTTTTGTCAAACGCATACAGGGGTATGGGGCTGTCCAAAATAGTGCCTGCCCAAACCATCACACCTCCACCATATCAATGATCATTTTCTCTGATGAGAGAGGATGGTATCGTGTCCCAGGCTCTCTCCAAACACACGTATGCCTAGAATCAGTGTTCAAGTTTATAGGTATAGCCAGAATCGGTGTCTAGGCACATAGATGTGCCCAGAATTTCTATCCTGTAAAAAAAAACACACGGTGTTTCACTGAAGTCTGATCCAGGGAGCATGCTGTCTGTACCTTGCTAAATGCTCTCGTGTGTTGCAGTGAGCGGGGCGCAAACAACGAAACTCTTAGCGTACAGCTGTTTCTCATGAAGCCTTCGGGCAACTGTTGACCATGAATCTCGGATTCCAGTGACAGCATACAACTCACATGTGAGTAATGAAGCTGCAGCAATCCTGTGTCGCCGCGCAGAAAGTGCCAAATAATAATTCTCATTCTATCTTTGTAGATTAGGATCGACATTGTCCAGGTGTTCTCGATATGGATCCAGTGTCCTGAAATTGTTTCCACAAATTGAAGACTACACTGGACGTTACATTGAGCTCTGTAGCTACCTACACTTGTGATTGGACCGGCCTCCAATCTATTGACAATTCTCCATCTCATTCCGTTTTCCTTATGTTCGTGGCCACTCGTTTTAGATGCCCCATAAAATTTACCAAACTTTTGTGAGAAACACGTCGAGTATCATGGAGGAGTTCGAACACACAAGTCGCCTACAATCTTTCATGCGCTTATATCTCCTCCTTAGTCAAAGTTCCGTAAACACGTACGTGTACGTTTACGTATTCGACTCTGAATATTTGCATAATTGTTCGGCGGCATAATTAGTATCTTTGGTCCAATACCTTTTGTAAAAATAAACCTAATTTGAAAATTCTATTAATTGTGTACCCTGGCGTATTTTTCATTAAAATTTTTAGAATGTACAGACTAATTTCAGCATTCTAAAAATTCTTGCTCTAAATTTTATTTTTAATTTCGATAATCTCATACCTCAATTAATATTATTAGAAAGATATAATTATTAGGTCTTTTATTTATGTAACATTACATTTTAAAATTTATCTAATGTAATATTCTTTGAATTGTAATGAAATTGACTGTCGTTAAGTATTAGTATGTGCCATGTGATTACAGTTTTATTTTTATAAAAAATTTATTAGAGGGGAATTAAGAAATATGTAATTCTGCATAGGTTAATACATTTAAAGTTATGTTAATTTGTTTTATGTTGTTGAAAATTGCTAATGATTTCAAATTAAGTTTAATAGATTTGTTTTATAAAGAATTTTTACGAACCTTGTTGCTTGAATGAGATTTAAAAACAGTATGCTTTTCCTTATCAAAAAATGGCTTAAAATTCACTTGAAAATAAAAGCGAAAAATCGATAATATTTTAATGAATAATATTTTTACTTCAAAGTTCCAAATTTCCTGTTCACAAAACTGAGTATACACTTATTAAAATGGATATTTTGGTACCGTCATTTCTTGTAATGAATCAATGTAATAGTTGTGTTTCTTTAAAATTCTAATATTTGATTTCCGGGAGAAAAATATTTTAGATGTGAAAATGACCTTCAGAACTGAAACCAATATTGAAATTCGGAAAAATGTCATTCTTATGTCTGTGGTAGATAAATTTCTACCACAGGATAGGATGTTGTGTATGATTGTATGTTTGCAAAAGAAAATGGGAAAATCATTTTTTTATTATTGGAGTCATGAGTAAAATAAAATACTTGAATACATTGAAGAATGATTATGAACTAAGAGTCCAGAAATAGTGATGGTTTAGGGTCACATTTTAAGTTTCAACAAAATAACGATCCAAAACACACTGCTAAAATTGTTAAGTTATGGTTGTTGTACAGGTATAAAATGTGCAGTTGAACATATCATCTCGATCTCATTGAGTTAGAAAATTTATGGCTTCAGTTGAAAAAATATGTTCAAAAGCATAATAATGTTACACACTTAAAACTGTATTATTAGGAAAATGGGGGGGAAATATTCAACGAAACGACACAAACTCTTTCAAGTCAATGCACGTCTTTTGGAAAGTGTTCTAAATGCAAAAAGTTAAGCAATGAAATTTTGATTTTTTTTAAATTAATTTTTTAAAAGAAATTATGCTAGATGTTTACTGAATTTTGTGATCTTTGACGTAAAAATTATAGTAGAAAAAATATTAACGATTCCTCATTTTTGATTTTTAGCCTACTACAATTCTTCATAATGTGTATTTTATGTTGAATTTAAATGGATGTTTTAAGAATATTTTTTTTTACTGCTTTAAGAAAAAGAGTGACTGGTGTATATTCAATTTTGGGAGCCGCTGTATGTCTTTGTATTAACACAGTATCTTGTATTTGATTTCTTAATCAAAATAATATGGATCTGAAATTTGTGTATTTTTTTTTATAATTTTTTATTGGGATCTTTGCTCAATTTAGATGGTTGCGAAAGTTTCATTTTTGTTTGTTATCGCATTTCGTTAATGTTACTTGTTGTGTTTAAAACCGGTTTTAAAAATATAAATGGACGTAATAATTAGATTTAGTTCATTTTTTAATTTTGTATGAGACGCCTGGTACTTTTCTCTTTATGACTTTTATATAAGGGATGGAAATTATGGATCATATTAAATTGGATATTTTCAAAAATCAAAGGTATAAAAATTCAACGAGATAATACAATCTTTATTTTATAGTTTCGTTTAAAGTGTTATTGCTGTATTAAATAATTTATTTGTACCTTTTTTGCTCTTACAATTTTGTTCTAGATATTACATTTACGTCACGTTATCATTTTTGTCCACGATTGCTTGCGAAATTAGTTTCATTTTCAAAACTGAGTGCAAAGTATTTGCAATTTTTACTAAATAATATACACTTTGAAATATATAATAAAGATTTTAATGTGATTTTTTATCATATTGTAGTTCATAGACCATCGATTGAAATTGCATGTGAAATTTTTCCACCTTTGAAACTATTTTAAAGGTCTTATATTTTTGTTGCATATATATGCACATGATTCAAAACAGGAAATTATGCGAATATATTGAAATTGTCATGCGTGTGTTCCTCACATTTTTAAACTTTAATTCCGAATTCGGAATTAAGTATGACTGACATGCGATGTAATATTATGAAATTTTTTCTTTTCATTTAATGATTAGGGATAAATATTAAATTAAATTCCGACTTTAATCATTTTCAATCGTCAGAAATAATTTTTTAAGAACTATTTGCTCAAAATAACATCTTTTTAAATGTCATCTATTTATTTATTTTTATATGTAATGTCTACTGAACTATTATTATTATTATTGTAAAAATTTTGTTTTACGAAACATATTCTTGACAAAATAGTTACGATTCTGGTAGAATGTTCAATAATATAAGATTTTAATCGTTACCGTTTTTTATAGATTAAAGCATTCAAAGGCTGAAATGTAAATTTAAAATACTTTTAAATTGGAACTCCGTAACTTTATGCCTTAGGTAGGCAAGACCGAAACGGTGTGATTATTTCAGCGAAGATAATTATCAGTTTAGCTTGCGTTTCTTTAAAATAATACTAATACATTTGAAATAGTTCTCTGATACGGTGTTCTTACTGTGATAGATCACTGTTTGAATAATGGCGAATTTGTTTTCGATTTCCCAGCTCCATAAAGTGATTTGATTAAAAAAAGTTCATTTTCTGGAAATTTCGAAGTATTTGTAATTTAGCAAACATACTCTCACTGCTAACTTTATTCCGTAATCTTTGATACGATCTAAATGTTATGTTCATTTTAATATGTGCTAAACAACAACAACAAAAAGTATATTTGGGAAAGTAATAAACATTTTAAAAATTATTTTTGTCACCCAAATGAGCAAAAATGAATTGTGACATAAGTGAGTCCCAATTCTTTTGTTAATCTTATGATTTCGTTGCCTGCTTTTAAAACAGTAGTGTAACTTACTACTTATAACCGGTTTCTTTTAATTTAGGTCGTCTTTTTCCTTAATACTACTTTCTGTTTCGAAATTAATATTTCTACTTAATATTGCGTCGCAAACAGATTTAGGATTAGGACAATATTGTTCGTATTCGTAGTTTTAAATATAAATCTGTTAAAACTATGATGAAATTATAAAGTTTTTGAATTTAGATATCTTCTTCCTTTGGCAACGTCCTGAAACTGCTATAGGCAAGTACTTTCTTAAACAAAACATGGAATCATGTATTGCTTTATAAAATAATTTTGAGTTTTTTTTTCCTTCAAAATATTTATTATTAAAATAACTTTGTGTTTACGTTGCTTTCAGAATCTTGTTTGATTTAAAAATTGATTGTGTGTAAATTCTTTAACCTTTAGTTCATAAAAGGCAATTTACTATTAACTAGGACATTCAATAAGTATGTTTTTCGATTTATAACAACACTTATCAGATGCATTTCATTAATTAAATCTGACACAATTTATTTGCCTACGTGTTTTTAACTTAATATATATGTTGTTACTCTACAATATATGATATGTATGAAAAAAATGTATGCTTCTTATACATATTTTTTTCTGAATTTGTCTTATTGAAATTTTAGTTTTGTGTTTATGTGAATTCTTTAAATCTTTAGAGATTTTTAAATATGTTTTTAGAAAGGTTCCAGCATACAAAGGAACAATTATTAACTGACCGCTCAATTGAAACAAACTACTCACGCACACGTCGTTTGGAAGGGAATTAAGTCAACTGTGTTAATAATTTATACATTCACATGACTTTTAGACAGGAAGCGAAATTTATAAACATCCAAAACCCAGTAAAATAACGTGAAAATATCATTTAAAAACAATTCTACTCTTTTTATTATTCGTGTTACATAGGCAAACGGGAGAAAAACTCGCTTAATAGATCTGAGAATTTCTTAAATTTGAGACAGCGGTAGCCTAATGGTCTGAGTTGCGAACTCGCACCCGGCAATGTTTTCTTCGAGCCTTGATGACACTAAAGAACACCTTGATCCAAGTTCTGTTGGCGGGGTGTGGAAGTTTGAAAAGGGAAATGTCTTCTGTAGTGTCGTTCTCGTCACTTGACCGAGCTTTAAAATTGCTGATAGCCCTCGTGCGGATCCTGATAATTTTGTGGTGGTATTCTTCATTTCCCTTTCTGTTCAAAAACTGTTCTGTTATTTCTTCATTCCAGAGTTGTATGTGATAACAATTTGTATGAAAAGTCAATTTTTATAAATTAATTTCTATGATGATTTTTCTGAATTTACGTTGTTTTTTTTGTACGGTTAAGCTTTAAAAAAGCAAATAAATAAAATTGCAGCTAAAATTTATTTTATTGATTTATAAATAATCAAGTTGGAATCCATGTTCTACTTAATTTTATTTCAAAATTTTGGGAAGCATTTTTTTTCTTCTTTTTTTGCGAATATTTAATATTTCATTGTTTTAAGTTATGTAGTTGATACGCGTGGAAAATGCATTATGGTAGCAGGTCCTTGTTGCTGGTAATTATTTTCCCCTACACATCTTGCCGTAAAATATAACTCCATTATTTAACGTTTGTGTGACATTCTGAAATATTTGACATCGTCATGTTTTCTAGGAGAACTGAAAACTTGCGAAAAAGCTATTTCAATAAAAAAAAAAAGGAGTGATTGCAAACAAAATGAGTAGGAAGTGAAAATGTTGAATCTAAAAACAAAGAAGATTATTGTTTAAATTATTGATGCTACAAACATGTCAAATAATATGTGTAGCTAAACATATTGTCTTGTAGGAATGTGAATATCATGAACATCATAGAACAATGGTCGAATACGAATATCGTTAACATTTTTTTTTTTTTACCTGTATCGTAGAGGAAAGGCGATAGTTATAAACGAAATCGTTTTCCTTTGTCATTCGATCCTTTCCTCTACGATACAGGATCGCGACAAAGGGAACGAAATCGTTTTTTCCTTTGTTCGCAATCGTGACCAATAGGCTGCAATAGGTCACGATCGCGAACTCGCAGCAGTTATTGTTTCCCTCGAGTCGTGGGTTCGAGTCCTAATGCTACTGAAGACCATCCGTGTAGCGGAGCTGATGCACTTTAAATCGGTTGAAGTTCAAAATCTTCCAGTTGACGTAGTGTGGGAAGTTTGGAGCTGGAGATGCCAGCTCAGATATCGTCCTCGTCAAAGGACGGAGATTCAAAGTTACGAGGTCCGTCGTCAATAGCCCTCGTGTTTCTTCCAAGTGCGACGTTAATAAACTTAAAACGAATTTATTTTGACTATTTAGCAATTGCATTTATTTTGATTACGAAGCAGTTTATCTCGGATGATTAATTGCTTTAGTTTTTAGAGTAGCTTTTCTCTCTTCGGTATGCCATTTCATAAAAAATTTCCTTTCTGAATAATAGTGAATGATTAAAATTTCATCTGTTATGAATATAAATCACATGAATGATTTACCTTGCAATTTTGAAACCAACAAATTTAAGTATTGTGCGCTTTTTAGTTGAAAAATAAGTTTTTTTTATATATAAACATTTTAAGAATAATTGAGTTTTTTTTAGTCTTAAAAAGGCATATTAATAAATGGATTATAGACATTTTTAATTTTTTTTTTAACTTTGTTCGTAAATAAGTGAAATTTAAATTGTAAAGATATTTTTAAAGAAATGAACTATTTTAAAAAGCTATAATTGAAGGAATTACTCATTAATTCCCCCCCCCTCTGTTTTTATGGAAGCAGAAAGCATTTAGTATTATTTTAGGTTAGTTATTTAGGATACTTATTTAGTAAACTTATTACTAGAAGTACATATTTGAATTTTTGAAAAGAAAATGTTATGTGATTCATTTTCTGGAAAATTTCTCAATAATGCAAGTATTAGAAAACTCATCCCAAATCGTGATGAAAGCGTGATTGGGAGTTTTCAAATAAAATAATTCTTTTAATAAAATATTAATTTTCGGACATTTATGGTTAGCCCTCTCAATCCTATAGCAATATTTCATTTAACACCATGGAGTACATTTCTCCAAACAAAATAAGATTTTTATTACCAATCTATGGAAAATAAACCTTTTAAAAAACTTTATGGTCTTAAAGGTGTATGTAGCATTCAAGCACTATAGTCCGAAAGCATTGATTACTCCAACCAACAATAGCATATGCAGTGTGTTTTATTAAACGTTATTCCAACAAATGGTTTGATAATCAGTTGGAGTTTTTGAATACTATACTAATCAAAAATTTTGTATCGCAATGGACAACAAATAATAATGCTTTAGAAATGGCTTTAGAGGGAAAAAAAATTCTGATTAAATCAGAAGACTAGCTAAATATTTTTTTATACAACGAATTTCAAATGGATACTTTCGGCAATGCATCTTTTTCATCGGGCCGTGTGTTCATGAATTCATTAGACTCATCGTGTAGCGGGATTGATGAACGTTAAATATGTCGAAGTACTAAGGCACCCTAACTTCCATATTGGGAACAAGTGGAAGTTAGGGTGCCAGTTCAGATGTCGTCCTCGACTGTAGCTGAAAATTACGATGTCTCTAGGTGACGTGTTACTTCAAAGTGAAATGTTAATAAAGAATCAACTAATTACTTATCCATCTCAATATCCTGGGGCATGAAAACTGAAAATAGTGGATGATGATAATAGCAATATTCTCAACTGTTTGAATGTTACTAAGGGACGAATTGTATCACTTCCAGGGCTGAAAACATTTAAATGAGATTCCTTGCACAATATACTTTACAAATTCTGTTTACAAGATAAAACTTTCCAAATCCCCCAAGCGATCCTTCTCTATTTTCGACCAACCTTCTTGTCAACCAATTTTTGACTTTTTTTAACGTCTAGACCACAGTTATATCTTGTTTGGTGCAACATAGCTACATTCGGCTCTTGCGCCAATAACCTTTGCATTCACTCACTCCAAATTCCCACTCCTATGGATTATTCAGTAAAATTGTTAAATACTGAATCCAAGGTTTTGTCATAATTACCTATGAATGTTTCAGAAAATCTTAAGGTAACATCCATGTTATAATTTATGTAATTTTATTATTATTTGTATCTTCTAGATAAATATTTGTATCTTCTAAATTCAATATTATTTGTATCTTCTAGATAAATTTGTGTTTTATTTATGTCAATTTTATATGAGAACAGTTAATCAAACTTTACATACAGCTTGTTATGATCATTGCGTGGTTAAAATCATTGTGATGCATTTATTGTTTTTGTGAAAATACTGAATTGCAATTAATTATATTTGAATTATCAGATTTTTATTGTAATCAAACTTTTTTTAAGCAAATACCTATTAATACTCTTACAAAAAAGATAGCTTGTCTATTTAAGAACATACTACATTTTTCTGTTGATAACTTTAATTTCTGTGGCGAAATTTTTTTTAATGCTAACTATGCTTAGTTTTGTTATATTCAGATAAATATCGATAGCAATTTTCTTATATATATTTGTTCCTCAAGTATTTTTATGAGCGTTATTTATGTAACTGTTTGATCTTTGCTTGAATGTATGTTAATGTTTGATCAAATGTTGCTGCTAAAATTATTTAATAATTTTGTTTAGTCGATTTTATACCTGCTTTATTTTCTCTTTTAATTGTTTTCCAAATATTTCCATTGCTTAAAATGATTAATGTATAAAATTACAAAATGAGTTTCAAATTTGATACATGTGAATTTTTGCTCAATAATTATATTTTGTGTTGTGTGCATGTCTGAAATTTCTGGGAATTATCAATAATTTTATGTAAACAAATTGTTATAATATTATCTAATGCTTATTGATCATGGTTTGAAATATGTTTGTTTTTGTTAATCAGTGCACACACAAAAATGAAATAAGATATTTTTGCATATTATTTTTTAACTAAAACCTATTTGAATTTTCAATTAACTGAAATTTTCTTTGTATAATTTTGTATTTGAAGTATTATACTATTTTGATTGATATTTTTTTTTTTTTTTGTTTCTCTCATACAGGTAGAGCACAAGCTTATTCACATTCCATTAATCAAATTGAACCAGTTAATATATTCTTTGAAGCTCCTGTTAAAAAGACTGTTTCCAGTGTATCTCAATTTGAAAAATCCAAAAACATGTCTTGTGGTAGTCTGGAAATTGATGAATCATGTGTTATTGTAAATTCAAATGTAGATTTTGTTGTCAACTTTTTGTATCAAAGTTTAGAATGTGTAAATGTAAGTAATTTTTTTTAAATTAGCACACTTTTTCATTTTGTATTATTTATGGGGACTCTAGACAAGTAAATGAGTTGAATTCTATGTAGACTAAATGTATGATACGACCTTTTTTTTTTGTGGCAAAAATAAGTACTAAGAGACATTCATCTTACATGTGAAATTCAAAACTGTATAATTGGAAAGTTTACGGTATTTTCACATGTTTCTTAAAATAGAAATAGCATTGTATCAATAATGTTCAGTTTACTATTTGGGACCAAATAAAATAACTTTTCTTTGCTTAATTTTCTGTTAAATATTTTTAGTATTCATATGTGAATATTTTCTAACAATAATGCTACTAAAATTTGGCATGTTTCAAGTTTAATTTCATGTCATTATTTAAGCTTAGCAATATGCTCTGTAATTAATAATAACTCTATAAGTTTTTTTTCTTTTTTCTTGTCTTTTTTTTTCTTCCAAATCTTATATCATTTTTCCATAGAATCAGTTCCAATAAAAACTTTTGAGAAATTGCTTAGTTCATTCTAAACAGCTTTTACTGCAAAAGTTTAAAGGAATTAAAAAATTAGAAGTTCTGTTTAGCAAATGCCTCACTTAAAATTATTATTAATTGTGTATTGTTATTTTTTTAGTGCTCTATGTTAGCTCTTAAACCATTGAAACCTCATGATTCTCAAGAACTTGTTTTAAAGCTTGCATCTTTGGGAACTGTGTGGGAAGTTTCAGACGAAAAAAATAAAACTATATGTGGGTAAGATATTTATTAGTATTTTTTGTTACTTGTTTTTTTTTGGAGGAAAATTAAATTTCAAATATCTTTATCAATAAAACATTCCAGCTTTATATAGTTTTTAAACTGATTTATTGTGTATATTTTAAAATTTATATCCAGTGATAAATTGGAAAATAAATATCATCATTACAAAATATGTTTGAATAGTGTTATGTTAAATTCACTTTTAGTTATTCTTAACCCCACTTTTGAAACATATAATAAAAAGCAAGGAAAGAATGATATGTTATATTCATAGTATTGGTCTGTAATTGAAAGACTGAACTATATAATAAATATTAACAATAATACTTAATTCTTTTATGAGTTAATTTTATAAAGTAATAACAATTGAAGCAGTTTGAGATTTCACTGAAATCTCAATTTAAAGTAATAAGTGTTTATCTTTTGAAAAAAAAATGAAATAATTCAAAATGATTATTCATTAGTTATAGTAAGGATACATCTGAACTCAAGGCTACAAAGGAGCAAATAATACCAAGAAAAAAATATTCTTAAAAATTCCTAATATATTTATTTATATAAAGCACAAATTTTTTTTCACTGCATTAAAAAAATTCAAAAACAATATCGACTTGAACAACAAAAGGATCAAAGCAATTGTTAAAATATCAAAAAAGAACAATAAATTATCAAAGCTGGTGATACTGATGTGTTCATATATTAAAATTAAAGCAAATGATAAATTATTTAATTAAACTATTACTAGAAATGAATATAAATACTGAGCAGTAGCAATCGGAAGTAATTTTTATTCCATATTTGACTTTAAAATGTTATTTTTATTTGCATCTGCTTTTCTATTTTGATGAATTTAATTTTTGAAATTTTTGTTTAAAAATATATAAATTTAATTCTTTAGTGGACCTTTTAATATAAAACTTTTACTCTCTTAATATTCTTTACAATCCAAAAGAATTTATGATTGTTCTATTAAAATATTCTGCTGTAAAATTTATGGAAATAATTTTTCATAGCAAGTTTTAAAAATTGGAATGAATATGAATTTATTCCATTTGCTGCTATTTAAGAAAGTTTCTTCTTAAAACCAATAATTGATGTGTTTGATATCATGCATCTATTTCTTTACTTTTGTGTTTGAAAGTAATAAAATGATTTTTTAAAAATAGTAAATTTTAAATTTCTAGTTTGTAGATAATATGTATTTTGGTAAAAGTGTACAGTTGATTGTTTTTTAGGCTGACAAGGAATTATTTAGGTGAAAACTCATGGTATCATATTGATATTAACCAAACTGGATGTGCTCTTGTTTGTGATAAAGAACCAGAAGCTACATATTATCGTAAGTTGTACACTAAAATAAATAAATAAATGATTGAAATTTATTTTTTACTTTTTCTTTTACTATAAAATTTCAGATTCAAGTTATTGAATAAACCTATGTTTGGTGTTCTCATGATTATCTTATATTTTCAAGACTTATGTTTTTATTATGTGGTTGTGGTTGTCTAGTGGTCACAGCCAGTGGTTTTTGTTGAGTTGTAGGTTCAAGCCTTGATGCTACAAAAGACCCACTGTGTAGCCAGGGATGATGCACATTAAATCTGTTGAATCTCAAAGTCCTCCTGTTGGCATGGCGGGGAAGTTAAAGAGAGGGAATTGCTGGCTCAGGTGTTGTCCTTGTTACTAGAAATTACGAGGTTACCGCCAATAACCCTTTTGTTACTTCTAGTGTGAAGTTAATAAAACCAATTAATCAATCAATATGTTTTAATTTTTATTTATTTGAATATACACTTCTTACTAATTGTATTAATTAGATTGACTATTAATTTAGCTTATTAATGTATATCATCATATAATACATTTAATTTTTTGTTCATTTTTAAAGATTTTGCTTGCATTTATTCAATGATGAAATGCATTATGAAAAATCTAAGAGGCAAATTGTTAGATTTGTCATGTTTTTAATTATTAATATTAATTTAATATAATATTTATAATTATATTTTTAATTATTAAGTACAGTTCAACTAACTCTTTGCCTTCACATCTTTACTGACACATAAATCACTTTAGAAAAGTGTTAAGGAAAAATCAGATTCAATCTTTATTTGCAGATAATTAGAAAGTATCATTGAAGCTTGTTTCAATTTTGAAGACTGAGAACTATATCTTGAAAAGTAAAATAGACTGTGTGATAGCTATGCTGATGTTTTAATTTGGAAAACAAATTGGTTTTTATGCAATGCTTATGCTTAAATTTGTTGTTGGTTTTAAATTTATAGTTGATTTTTTTATATATATATATATTTTTAGCTGTGATATTTGCCTTAGCATTCTATGCTGTAATTTTTATTTTGTGGGGTCTTGGAAGATATATATGGAGGTAAAGAAAATTTCTTTTTATCGTTAGTTCATTGTATGAATTTCTTGTATGTGTGATTAAATGTGTTGTGCCTTTAGCAGAAACACTCTCCCAATAGTTACATATCAAATAACAGACTTTGATGGTTGATATTCTTTGTTGCAGTAATTCTTTTGTACAACAATGTAAAACTTAAAAGCAATAACTTCCTTTTGAACTGAAGACTTAGCATTCAAGTTTTAGAACTTACAGAAATATAAGTGTTGAAATAATGCTTTTATATCATATTCTTGTAAAAAACTATGATACGTAGAAATAAATAATTAAATACAGATTTCAATTCAGGTTATTTAATGATGATTAAGTACAAGAAATAGCAAAAAAATTTACAGAGATCAATAAAATTCTTCTTTTTTGCTAATGTAACTAGCCAAGTTTTTGAAATAAGTGAAGTCAATTTCGATTTATATTCTGTTTCTTCACATTACATAATGATTCTGTATATTAAGTTATTTTAAAATATAGTTTCATTTTGTGCCTATTGTCACACATTTATTTTCTGATTTAAAAAAAAATTACTTTGTTTCAAATTTGTTTTTGTTTGTTTTCAAAAGAGGCATAAGATTTCATGATACAGTGATAAACTTATCCCATGTACTGCTAAGTAATCAAAACACACAAAGTCATTTAGTTCTGCATCAATTATTCAATAATAAATAGAATTGGCTGTGGGAATCTGTTTTTAAATAATTATGTATCATTAATGATGTATTCTATATTGATGTAATATCTGTATTCATTAATGATGAGAAGAAAAATAGAACAGAACTTTGTTTTTTAAAATTATAGCATTTATTGAGATTTAAAAAAAAATTCAATCAAAAGTAATAGTATTTTATTTCAATGACTAGGAATATAAAATATTGTTATATCAATTTATAATCACTTAATAAAAAAAAAATACAATAATCATTTTTGCTATTATTGCATTTAGACTAAATAACTATTCTAAGAAGAAGTTGTTATTAAAACTGATAAGTGCAGTGTGAGTGGTAAACTAAATTTTGTATATCACATTTATATTGAATATGAATGAACGGTTTTAAATTTAAAATTATATGAAAATTGAATTTATTTTGTCTAAGTATGCATTTGTGTATTTATACTTAAAATGCTTTTTGCTGTATGAATATATAAAATATATAAGTTTGAGATGGAAGATAATATTAAAGTTTTTATGCTGAATATTTTATTTTATACATACAATTTTAATTTTTGAATGAAAGAATTGCTATCAATTTCTGATAAAAGTTATTTAACTTTTCATTTGGCTTGATAAAATTTTAGAATAAATTTTTTATTTAAAATCAAAATCATAACTTCAATAAAAGTTTTTCTAATAATTAATGTGTTTATTTATTATTTTATTGAAATTTTTCAGGAATTCCTAATTAATTATTTTTGTTTACAGATCTGCCTTTTTCAATAGCATTGTTAACCGTAATTCTTTGGATGTAAGTATTGTAAGTTAACCTTTATTTATTTTAAATGCTTGCTTGAGCTGCTTTGGAATTTTTGGTGTTTTGCATAAAAGAAACAGGTGTGCTTAAGGTATATGACATAAAGATTTTCCGTTTTTTACTTATTTTTTAACAAATATTTAGTTTTTTGAAATTTCAATTGCTGTTAATTTGAGTTAATCAAATCTTTTAACAGAAAGGAGTGTGCATTGCTTTCTGCATTTTAATTTTATTTAGATTTTTTATATTTTTTTATGGACATAAAAAATGGTTTACTAACTATTTTTTTTATTTATATATACAAATGAAATAATTGGTTATGGGGATTATTGGGGGATGAATCCCCCATCTTGTTTGCATTTTTACATAAAACTGACTTTTTACACAACATTTAATATTTTATTCCTATCTTTTTACATTATATTTTGTCTATCTTTGGTTTGTTTTTTAAAATACTTGGCATATTTTAAACAAATGTTTGGCACAGCTTATCCAGGTTTGGCCTTGAGCCTTAAACCTACTATCGCTTCTTTGTTTATTGAATTTCATGTGAATTAAAATATTTTGTATTCAATTTAAATTGTGTAACAAATATTTTTGTATAAAATATTGAAATCTAAAAAAAAAAATCATTTTGTCTGTGACTTTATTACTAATGATACATTGTATTAGAAATAAATGTGTAGGGATACTATTAAAATTTCAGCCGTACTATATTTATTATAATTTAGAAATGTAAAAGTAACAGTTTATTTTTATTACTATTTCTATTTCCTTTAGGATCTTGCTGCTGCTTTTTCATCTAGCACAACCATTGATGATAAAAAACAGAAACCTACACAACAGAGATTGCGATCGTTAGATACTGTGAGGGGGTAATGTTAATCTGATATTACTTCAAAAATTTTTGATTTTTTTTTATCTTGATTTCATTGTAAATATTTACATTTTTGTGGCAATTCCTTTATTATTTTCTTGTTTGTTTGCAAATGTTGTTCATTGTCTTTTCTCAAAAGTGTAATAAATATATCTATTAATTATAATTTAGCAACACTTCTGTTATAAAAGGAGACACTTTTTAAATTGCCATTATAACATGCTATTATAATATATCTGTAAAATTTTTTAATTTCTTCAATTGAAGTAATAATCCTTAACAAGTAAGGAATATATAGATAAACTGTAAGAGGAAAAATTATAAACAACCTCTTCAAAATGAGGTAAAAGCTCTTCTTTCATTGAAAAAAACTCTTTAAAAGTTTCTCTTTACACTAACTAGCATGTGTTTCAGTTTACACTCATGAAAATTCAATGATTCCCAGATCCTTGAGCATCCAAACCCAACTAAGAGGAGAAAAATACCAATATATAGGAACAATAAAATATAACATGATGTCTTTTATTTTTAAGCTCATATGACTTGGTCTTTTGGCACCTCTAATTAAATTATTAATTCTTATTTCATTCAAAGAAATTTTTGTGTTCACATAGCTTATGTTTGCTTTGTCCCCTGACCAATCAGGATAGAGATTCCACAAGGTCTCTTGGAGATTCCACAATTCTTGGTCTCACCCTCTTCTATTTCTATGTGAATAATATTCCCCAGATTCTAAGTTTCAAATTAACTTTGCTTGTTGACTACACTGCTGTGTTGTCTCAAGATAAGAAATTTACCATTGGATTCTTTTACTTACAACATTATGTCCCTCAGTTAGAGCTCTGACTCATTGAAGGGAAAACGAAAGTAAATGCATCCAAAAATGCCTGTCATCTTTATGAGGAGGTCTAGATCACCTGAAAATTGGACTTCTGTCACAATATTTGGCTATCTCTTTCACTGGGTACTTTAATACATATGTACATAGGCCTGATTTCGGACAATAAATTAACTGTCTCCCATTGTAACAGTATGCATTCAGAAAAAGGCACTCTACTTACTATCAACTTTCTAAGGTTGTTGCAGGAAAAAACAAACTTGTGAACAGACATAAAGTTTTGCTCTATCAGTCCATCAGCAAGACCTGTCATGATGTATGCTTCTCCTATTTGGGGAGTTGGAGTCATGCAACAATTATTTGAATGGAATAGGGATTAGTAATGTCATTTGATGGTAAACATTTCATTCCAAAACCAGACTCATCCTCATGTCTGTTGCTCTGCAGAGCAAGAGAGGATGCAGCTTTTAGCCTTGAGGGAGAATCTAGTGCAAATGCATATATGCATCATTCTTCCAAAATGAGTTAAAAAAATATAATACATAACTGGATTTAAAAAAGAGGATGTAATTTCTCAAATTTTGAGAGCTTATTTAAGAATAAAATGCAAAATTTTATCCTCAAAAGAAATCTGAACTCAGATGAAAAACTAAAAATGATGTTGATGAATAGATACATTCTATTAATTAATAATTATATTACTTTATAATACTGAGTGAAAAAGTAGATTTTGATTATTTTAAAAACTGAATTTACAAGGTTTTAGATACCATTATTCAAGTTATATTATTAATTGAGATGAAATATTTACTGAAATTTATTTTTAGATAAAATCAAAAATTAATAAATAAAAGTTAATAAGGAAGTTAACATTATTTTAATTAACTTTAGTGTGAATAACATTATTTGATGCATTAATTTTTAAATTATTTGTAATTTTTAAAATGGTTTTCTTTATTGTATTACTGGAAACATACAAGTATAGTAATTTTTGTTTTCTAATTTAAATCTGCATTTGTTATTTCTTCATGACTTTTAGCTGTCTAATCAAAACATTATGTTAATTAAATCTTGCTAAATATTTATAAAAATTATTCACATTTTTTTAAGATATATTTTTTTTATATTAAATGTTTGTTATTCATTATTTATTTGTTTCTTCTATATTTATTGTCTGTAAGTTTGTCTATTCTTTTTACAGCATTACTATTGTTCTCATGATCTTTGTGAATTATGGTGGTGGCAAATATTCATATTTTCATCATGCTCGATGGAATGGCTTAATGGTTGCAGATTTAGTTTTTCCTTGGTTGGTCTTCTTCATTTTTAACATGTAAACTCAGAATTACATATGAAATCTAGACTTCAATATTTTTAATAGCTGGTATTTCTCAATTTACTTGGAACTTAATTTACAGTGGTGTTAGAAACTTGGGAGATAAAATGAAATTACAGGAATTAGCTGACACATGTAAAATAATGCTGACACATCCCACAAAAAAAAAAGAGAAAAGGGAAGCTATATGTGTTTTAAAGGGATTTCTTTTAAAATAAGCTAATATTGAACAACTGTGCTGTTTGCTTCAACTTCTAATTGTGCTAAGTAATTAAAAGTGCTTTGCATTTTTATGCATGTCTTGCATGTGGTTTTTGTCTTTTTAACCTTTGTACTGGAATTGCCTTTCTGGGCTTTCTTCTGCATTTTTCTTTTTCCCATTTCCTTAACATAAAATGAGACAAATTTTTCATGTATTTTTGGCACATGTCACGCTTCCTTTTTTATTTATTTATTTATTTTTTTTCTTTAGAATATCTATAGTTGTGATGATTTTTGTAAATTATGGAGGAGGAAGATATTGGTATTTTGAGCATACTCATTGGAATGGTTTATCTGTTGCAGATCTTGTATTTCCTTGGTTTGTATTATTTATATGTAATTTACCTTAAATTGGATAAGTTAAATAAAGGAATTTAAATTTATTTCAAAACATTCTAGTTTTTGAAGCATATTGTAATGATTAATCAGGCTTATTTATTGATCAAATTTAATATATAAAGGTTCTTTGATCTGTTTAATTAAATACAAATTATGACATTAATGCATTCTTTTCATAATTAGGCACTTATAGTTCAAACTGCTTAAGGCAGTTTGATAAATATGCTTAAATATAAATATCATATTAATCTAAGGATAATTTTATTCTTAAGCATTTGATGTCATTCATTCATCTATGATTATTATAGTCTTTTATTGAAATTATTATTATTCTAATTAGATAATTTGCTATCTGAATGAATTTTAAAATTTGTACTTGTTTAAGTTAATTTTCACTCTCTCTTTAGCAAAACTACTTTTGTAAACATGGAACTGACTTTCTCTTTATACTATGTTAATGCAATTTACGACATAATAAATATAAACAAGAAATTTATCCAGCTGAAATGTTTACTATTGCAAGAAGTATTCTATAGAGTTTTTGAAAAAATTTAAAACATCACTAAGCTTAAGCTTTATTATTTATTAAACTTTGCATCTTACTTTTATTTCTTGTTTATTTTTCATATTTTAATGCATGTTGTGCAGAAATCAAAGATCCCTACATCCACCTTCATATACATATGTATGTTTGTGTGTGTGTGTATATATATGTGTGTGTGTATATATATATGTGTGTGTGTGTATATATATGTGTGTGTGTATATATATATATATGTATGAATGTATGTGTGTATATATATATGATTACCAGCATGATGCATGATCTTCATTCTAATTATCATTGTAAATATAGAAGAAATCCATTTAAATCTATGCAAATTGTATATTGCCGGTGGAAGATTTTTAAAAACATTATAAATTTATTTTAGATCATAACTGTGTCAGCTATTCCAAATTTTCATTATGTTATTCTAATAATATATAGACTGTTGCAGTTTCTATAGTTTTAATTATGGCTCACTTTACGAGCTATATTAATTCTATTTATGAGAGTCATCCAGAAAATGGGTTTCCCATAGCCCATAAAGAGAAACAATGGTAGTTACTTGGAAAGATTTATTGCAAAAGATACAGCAACATTTCTGTTACTTCACAACATAATAATCACTAGAATAGTAACATTTGTGTGTATCAGAAAAGTAATAGTTTTTAAAGTCCAGTGTCATAGAAGTCTGCCACCTGTGATAGGAGGCAGTATGTCACAGATGTCTGCAGGTCTTTGTTTCTGTGGTAAAGTGATGATCAAACAGGAATTTCTTCAGTTGTTAGAGCAGGCAGAAATTGCTGAGAGCAAGATCAGGATTATAAGGTGGTTGGTCAAATAGCTTCCAATGAAACATTTACCACAGATTTTTGTGGAATTAGCTATTTGCTGGTGAGAAATGTGAATCAATACAACACCAGAATTTAGCTTTCCTCGCCTCTTGTTCTGAATGGCATGTCTCAATTTCTCTAGTGCTTTGCACTAATGTTCAGCATTCACCATAGCACCCCTCTGCAAGAAGTCAATGAGCAGATTGCCCTTCGTTTCTCAGAAGACCATGCACATCTATTTCCATACAAAATCAATTTGCTTGAAATTGTTCCTGCATGGAGATTCATTGTAAATCTAATGCATTGACTGTTACTTGGTGTCTGGGGTGAAGTGAGCAACCCATGTCTCATCACTCATAACGATTCTGTGGAGATACTCGTTGTTTTCGTCATGGATCATGGCAGAAAAGTCAATACTGTTTCCATATGTTCGTTGCAGTATTCAGGTGTAAATTCCTTGGCACCCTAGTGGCACACAAATTTTGAAATGACAGGCATTTCATGAGGATTTCATGCATTAGAAATCCTCATGAAATGCATTGGAAATCCTGATATTCATGGGAAATGACTGTTAAATTCTATGAACTACTAAGCAATGGTTCTGCAGAGAATGCACCAGTGGAACCTGTTCTACAAGGCTGTTATTGATAATGGATGGCCAGCCATGATGCTGTTTGTCATGGACATTTTGCCTACCTTCAGAAAAATCTTGATGCTAATGTCAAACCATCTGCTTGCTCATTACATCTGGTCCATATTCTAAACATGAATAACAATGGATTTTGATTAACTCCACCTTCTGTGCATTGAAAAGTTTTATCACTGACCTCACCTCGCAATTGACTGGATAAGAAATGGAACCGACATATTGGTGCACTACAACAATATTAATGAGAACCATCAGTAAGTTACAACTGCTGCATACAATATCCTTACCCATAATCAACCCGGCTTGTGCCTTTATATTTCATGCCTTTTGCAGTACTTTCTTTTGGAGATGTGGGCACTTACTTCCTGGATGGCTCTCTTATTATTTATGTCAAAAATATAAATGTTTTACATAATATTTAATGATACTGTCATTTCTCACATGTAATAGTTATTCAGCAAAACTCTTCAGATGTATACAGATGATCCACATATAATGTGATGCTTAATAGAATGTAGTGTCTTAACTGTGTAATTTATAAATTATAGCTTTCATTATGTAATACCAGTCATGGTCTCTCTTTAAACACAACCTAAAAATATTAGTATTTCTTTTCTGATTCATTTTTGAGGGATTAGAAGTGTTGTGCTTGTAGTTATATGTTATTTCATTTAGTATTATGAAACATATATAGCAAGAGTTATTTTTTAATCTTGGGATGATAACAACAGATATTATAAATAATAAGAATGCATTGAACATGCAGATAAATATTTTTGATTTAGTAAAAGTTTTTATTGAAAAACTTAATTTAAAAACTGTAAAAAATACCTTTTAAATATAAAAACGTGATATAAAAATAATTTTCTGCATAACATTTATTTTTTATTATAAAAAGGATTTGCAAAATCAAAGTAGTTCTTACTTGTACAATTGCAGTTATGCAAGTCTTCATCAAAGAAAATTTCTTGAAATTTAAATAAATGTTTTCAATATTTTGATTTTTTAAAATCTGCTTAATTTTGAATATAAAATAAAAATTCACATAAAATAATCAACAGTTATTTAAAAAAAAAATGTCACAAATTATACATAATATTTAATAAATCTTGGAACTAAAGTAATACTTTTTCTTTAAGGATAATATTTTTATCCATTAAATCTGTTTTGTGAAGATTCTAGATTCATTTTAGATTTTTTTTTTTTCCTGGTGAAATGTTATTTTCCATTTGATAGCAGAATTTTTATTATTATTATTTAGGTTCATATGGATGATGGGAATGTCCATGGCATTTTCTTTAAAATCACAACTGAGGAAAATTGTATCCAAGAAAAAAATTTTCTTTAAAATTGTTAAACGTTCTGTGACTTTATTTGCCCTTGGGTTGATGCTGAACACATTGTGCTTAAGTAATTATTTCTTATTATCTTTTTTGTTTTACTGATATTTTTCAATATATATGATATCTGTACTGTACATAAATATATTGATAAGTATGATTTACTTTTTTTCTTTGAAAAAAAAAAGGCAGTGATAATATATATTTGGAAAATATTTTTAAGACTACTTTATTTTCAGATGTCTTAATTTTATTTAAAATTATAAATTTCTGAAATTTTTTATAATAAAAATGATATTTTCAATGACTTTATTAAATCTTGGCTGAACTGAGAGAGAAGGAACTTGTTTGAGAGCTGCTTCCATCTACTTCTTTAAGTACATTTTCATATGGGAAATAAAGGAAATTTTTTTTGTAAAGATATACAAATCTCCTTTAAATTAATTGTCCTTAAAGAGTTAATCAAGATATTATAACAATATTATTATATTAAAATCAAAATAATTATAAAATGTATTTTGTTAAAGAGAGCATGTAATTAACTTTGATGAGATTGCGAGATGTCTAAAAAAAAAAAATAAAAAAAAAAAAGAAGAGATTTTAAATTGATTTATCTATTACATTTCAGACGTGAATTTAAATGAACTTAGAATTCTCGGAGTTTTGCAGAGATTTGGTGTGTCGTATTTTGTTGTTGCAACTGTACATTTGTTCTATGCATCTGCAGATGATACGGTAAATATTTTATACAAACTGATTTAAATTACCAATTTTTTTTTGCAAGATTTATAAAGTCTTAAATATATGTAATTTAAGTATAATATCACTTTTTTCAGTAATATTTTCTCTTTTCTTTCCGTAGTCTCATTCATTTTCTCCCCTCGGAGATATTATTTCATATGGTGGTGAATGGTTAGTTATGCTGTCCTTTCTGATTACACATATTCTTCTGATGTATCTTGTTCATCCACCTAACTGTCCCTTGTAAGTGTTCTTAGTATAGTTTTGTGTCCCTGTATATTTTATTTAATATGCAGTTAAAAAATTTTGAAATGTATTGCTAAGATTTTAAATGATGAACAATACGTTAAAATCTATGTAAGTAAAATGAAGTACTTGTTCAAAAAATAGAGGTACTTTCTTATGCTTGGAAATAATGAAAGGTACTTTCTTATTTATGAAATCCTTTATGTTTTTTTTTATTTAAGGTATTATTTTGGTTTTACTTGTTTTTATTGTTGAAATAATCAATAAATAACTTTTCGTGGTTGTCTTGATAACGTTTGAATTATAGTATATGTTGTATTTAAATGTATCAATAATTTATTTGTGTCTAAGTTTGTAAATTGAAAGTAATAAAATTTTTCCAGCAGTAATTTAAAAATTGGTATAATTTTATATTCCTTAATTGCAATATATATATGTATTTTTTCTTATAAATTTTTTATCAAATTTAGTTCTGCATTTTTTTTTTTCATCCTAAGGGGGAAAAAATGAATAACTTTCATTTGTTATTCACAAATATATTTACTTATAATTTGTTGTATGTTTAAAAATTTTCTTTGTATTTTCCAATTGCAATTTTTTCGGAATTTTAATTTAACACTGCAACACATTAACATAGTGCAAAATCTGTAGTATTTTTAAGAAAAAGAAAAGAGATCATATTCACAATAATATATTGCAGTTTTGATTGTATTGAAAGATAATGAAATTAATATATTGCTCCTAAAAACCATGTTTGCCATCAGATGGAATTCAAATGAATTCCATCTGATGGCATGGAATATTTTTTTCCTTTACTGAAAATGCATTTGATGTGACTGAAATAATTATAATATTGGTCTATATAATTATTGTTTTAATTAAACTTAATTGTGTAACTGTATAACTATGTATTAATTTAATGTAATTGTGATTTGCAGAGCATTTCTTAAATCTATCTACCATTGAAGTTATAAAGATTTTGCCTTTAAATAAGGTATTTGCACATCGATTTTGTGACTGGGTGTTGTATAATGCTAAAATGATACAAAAATATAACTGAAAGAAATATTAATGTGTATATTTTATGTAAGGAATACAAACTAGTCAAAAAAGTATATGATGCTGGCTTGGTATAATTATATCTACACCAAAGAAAACAAAAGATTTTTTTTTATGAAAAATAGCTAACTTGTGTTCATTAATAATAATCAATATGCTGTGTGTTTTCAGTTATGACTCTTTTTATAAATTCTAATCATTTTCAGCTTACATTCTAATTTGAGGTATGATGGCAATGTTGTAAATATGCTTCGATAAGTAATTTGTTGAAATTTTCAGATTATTGTTAACATAAATATTAAAGTTGAACTGAACCCTGAGGAACTTCACTCTTGATTGGTTCATAGGAGAAGACTTGTTTTCTACACATAGATCAAAAATATGGAAAGTTAGAGATATTTGTGTTGACTATATCCATGAATGGCATACCTTGATTTGTTGCTGGATATTTCTGCATCCCTTCTGAATTAATTCTATTACTTGAAGCAACTGTATTACTGTTAAGCATTTTGGAACAAAATTATAGCATTTACTGGCTTGGAATTTCAGAACACAAATTTATTTACTTTACTCAAAAGGCTAATTAGTGAATGGGAATGTTAGTTTTGAGTCATTTGAAACAGTTTTCCAGCATCATGGAAAATAGCAGGTAATCTACCAAAAAGTTTATACCGAAAAGTTCGTATCAAAAGTTGAGTAGTATAAGTAGAATAAATTTAAAAGTGAGTTTTTTTTAAGGAGGATATTTTTAATTACGTCTCATCCAGAAGATTTTTTTTGAAGTTCAACCTTTGTGTAAATTCTTGAATATCTATGGGAGTAATTCTCTCTTAATTTAAGATAGGTTGGCTTATTAAGAAATATCTTAACCTTTCTTTGTTTATGTGCTGAAAATTCTTGACTTTTCTGCATCTTGGCTTGATTCAACTTGAAGTTTTCTTCTCTGACCTTCTACCTTTGCTAAAAATCAAAGGCTGGCTGCTTCTTATCACTGCTTTATGAATCAAAACTTCAATTTCTCTGGGGTATCATCAGAGTGCTTAAAAGAACTAATACCAATAAACTAACAGAAAGCACTTTGTTAATCCATTTTCTGATCTCCATTAAGAATTGTTTATAAGATTTAAGTTGATATTGTTGTGTGAGGGAATAATATATTGGGTTTTTTTTTTTATTACATATTCGTTGTAAAATTCTGGTTCACATAATACTTCAACTTGAGTGTATTTTTATTCTTTTAGTTTTTTTTCTGTTATGTTATGGTCTTTTTTTATTTATTTATGTTGTATTTAATTTGTACAGATTAATTTTAGATTTTTTTTTCTTGCAAGCTATTTTATCGTTTTTAATAACTTTTTATCTTTTAGTGTATATGTTCAATTTGTAAATCAAAGAATAAAAATGCATTTAATTTTATGTATTTTTTTCAGAAATTTGTATTTATGTGATCTTGTTTTATTATTAAATGTTATTACTTATTTTTCTTCTTATTTAGAGGCTACTTTGGGCCAGGGGGATTACATGATCAAGGTGCTTATTTTAATTGCACTGGGGGAGCCGCTGGTTATATTGATAGAGTTATTTTAGGACCTTCACATTTGTATCAGCATCCAGGCTCAAAAGTAAGAAAATTTGGCAATTTTATTCCTTAATTACAATAATTGATCCTGAGATACCATTGTAAGTAATGATTTTTTTTAAATGGATCTTGTAAAATTGAAAAAATGTTCTTATCATAATTACTGTATTATTCAAATGTTTAAATTTATATAATTATTTTTCAATAGATTCATTAAAAGGAAATTTTTATTCATCCAGAACTTTAGACTATATTAAAAAACTACTGTGAAATATTTGTCTAATGATTCTGAAGAGAATTAATTGTAATTTTCAATGTTCGTTATTAATTTTAATTAATAGAATATAAAATATGATTTGTTCTAAAATATGATTTGTTTGAGCTATCTGATTTGAAGTGAATAAAATCAACATGGTATGTATTAAGATACACATACAGATGATTGATGAAAGTGAAATTTTGAAATTCAATTAATGAACATAAGGGGGAGGGGAAGATATATATTGTTAAATGTTTTTGGCCATCTTTCATAGTATGAGTAAGGTTCATGCAGGTAATTGGTAGATTCTTTGGGAATAGATCTGAATTTTTATTCTCAGACTCTCTTGTAGATTCAGTATCTTCTTTTTATTAGGAAACAATTAACCTTTACACGTAAATCCAACATAGCACAAATTCACAGTTCACACAATCACAAGTTCAAATCATGTAATCACAATATTGCTTTAGCACATATATGAATTTTAAATACACTAACTGATATATATATATATACACACACACACACACTCTATAACAAAAAAACAAGCGATGCACCAAGAAGGAGTTGCCCAATTGTAATGAAATTTTGCGTATGAAGACATTTGAACTGATCATGCAAATGATTAAAATTTGGTGTCCAATGAATGAATAGTGGAAGCTACAGCACATTGGAACTGCGCATACAGCAGGTGTATAAAGCAAGTGATTCTCAATCTGATGGTCAAATTTTCTGTTGCATTGCAATTTAGGATACCTTTCAATGACTGAAAAAATACCTCACCACAGGATTCGTGCTCATTACGAGCAACTGTCAGAGTTTGAAAGTGGTCGTATCATTGGATTGAAAGAGGCAGATTGGGCAAATTGGAGAATCACTTGTTATATTGGTCGAAGCGATGCTGTGATTAGAAGGTGCTGGCAGGAATGGGTGGACAATAGCAGATTTCAGCATCATGATGTTAGAAGTCAACCTAGGGGCCGCAGCAGATTTGGAGGACAGAGTGATTGCCAGATCAGCTGTCACAGTGCCTGATTCATTGTTATCAACCATCAGACGTGCGACCGGCACACGAGTGTCCACCATGACTTTTCACAAACGGCTGATAGAGCGAAATCTATGCTTGTATCGACCACTAAGCCACTTGCCACTCACACCTGCGCACTGTTGAGCCAGATTACAGTGGGGATTGGCTCGATCATGTTGGAATGATGCTGATTAGGGACATCTAGACTTTAGCGACGAATCCCGCTTCCAACTGTATCCTGAGGATCATTGAAGACATGTCTGGAGACGCCCAGGGCAGCATGCCTATCCTGCTTTCACTATTGCCCACCACACAGGCTCTCAATCAGGAGTTAGGGTTCAAGGTGCCATTTCACTTGATAGCCAGACCCTTTCGGTCATCCTTAGAGGCACACTTACAGCATAGCGTTATGTCGAGGACATTCTGAGATGTGTTTTGCTACATTTCCTTTTGCAATACCCTGGCTTTATTTTTCAGCAAGATAATTTCAGACCAAATACAGCATGTGTTGCTATGAACTGTCTTGCAGCTTGTCAAACTTGCAAATTTGGCAAGAAATACCACAGGAGACCATCAGGGAGCTTCATCACTCTATGCCACATCGTGTGGCAGCTTGCATCCAGGCTAGAGGTGGGTCAACACCTTATTGAGCTTGTTACTTTATAATTATGTAACTCTGAAAAAAATCATTCAATTTTTCTGAAATTTTAATAATTTTCTATTCTGCACAAAATTTTCCTATCCACTAATTTTTGTCTCCATCGGACAACTCCTCGGTGCATCGTTTTTTTTTTTTTTTTTTTTTTTTATAGAGTGTGTATATATATATATATATATATATATTCAAGACTCTGAAACATGTTCTAGATACTTTTCCTTTTTTCTAGGAGCATATAGTTTGGTGGGCAAATTTGGTAAACAAATTTGTTGCTTTGATCATCCCAACCTATTCACCATTACTAGCTTGCAAATTCTTATCCTGATTGTAAAAGTATTTTTTCCAGTCACAATAGTTGTTCTGCAGAGAAGACAACAAAGAGACAAATGTTCCACATGCACACATATATAAACTGTCAGCATAGATCAGGGCATCAAGTGATATAACTTGCCTTAGCTAATATTATTAGTGTAGAAATCAAAGCAGAAACAAAGAGAGGAATAAAACAGAACTGGAAAACTGTTGTTTAAATGGATAGATTTTTAGATGGAATAATTTAAAAGTTTTGAAATGTATGCTTTTCAGCTCTATTTTTAGAAAATTTTCCAAAAATCAGTGAATTAATTCACACATTAGAAAATAATTCAGTCCTGTTAAAATTACTTGAATCCTTTAGATGGTGCAAGAATTGTAATCTTGTGATGTATCATTCAAGGACTAGTATACAAAAAACATCATTTCAACATTATTAAGAAAATTTTTTTAAATCATTAAAAAAATTATTAAAAACATAAATATTTTAAAGAAATAAAATTTGGAAAAAAAAACTTTTAATTAACTCAAAATTAATAAAAAAAATTGATGCAAAGGAGATGACAACTGAAGTACAGAATTGAACACAAGTCAAATTAGAAAAAGAAAGTATCATCTCCACCACATTGTGGCCAGCTGGTTGTAGAAGAGTAAAATAACTAAAAATACAAATTATGTAATTTTAGAATAAAAAAGAATGTTTCTCAGGTGTTTAATTTTGGGATTTTAGGAATATATAAGAAGAGATTGTTGGTAAAATTTTGGAGTATTTTGTTGAAAATATTGTTTTACTCTAGACAATTCAATTAGATATTATAATTAAATTGTCTTTTCAAAACAGAGTTGTAATTCTATGGCATTGAATAAATAAATATCAGCCTTCAAAAAACTACTGCAAATAACAATGAAATGATTAAATATAAATATCTTCAAAAAATTACAAGGTAGATAGACTAAAGTAACAAAGACTGTGACAAGCACAAGAATCTTGTGTATTGTAGACAGAAATTGTCTCAGTGATCAATCTAACTTTAAATTTAAAAAGATTTAAATCAAATTTTGAAAAAATAGCTCTGAGTTGTACACTATTAGTAAGTGTAGATTCTTTATATCAAATTTAATAATTCTTTATATTTCGTAATTATTCTGATACCTCATCCACATTCACATACTTCCTTTTGTATATAGATAATAAATAGTATTCTTAGAGCAAGTGAAAACAGACTTAATATGAATTGTGTTTTGAAGTATTCAGTACCACAATGTTTGACTACTAATTACTAGAAAAGAAGACATTGGTATAATGTGTTCATAAGCTCTAGCATACTAATAAAATTCCAATTTTTTCAAATATTTATATCGATAAAATCTTCCTTTTCTTTCTGTTATGAATTTTTTCTTTTGATTTTAAAGAGGCAAAAAGGCTATTTTGCATATTTATCACACTGTTTGACATTGTTATTAAAAAAGTTAGATTTAGTAGAAATTTCTGACTCTTGCTTTTTTTTCCCTTATTAAAAATTATATGAGAGAAAATGTAGCTAAGAAATGTTAGAGGCAATTAAATTTTCTGAAGTACCTACTGTACTGCTATATTGTTTTTCTCATTGTTTTAGAATTATATTTGGGTTTTAGCATATTATTAATAAATTGATTATTTATGTAATGTAAAATTTTTATTATATTTTATAAGAATTTATTTATTGGAAAACTGAGTTCTTCTCCTGTCTTATTTTTAGGCTATTTATCATAGTACTATTCCTTTTGATCCTGAAGGCATTCTTGGCTATTTTACATCAATTTTTCTTGTTTTCTTGGGATTACAAGTTAGTATTGCATTTTATTTTTCATTCATTTTGCATGTTAATTTTTTTATAATGTTTCTCAAAAAGTTTTCCATATGTGTGATGTTGAAATTTTAACTTGGAAGCATATTCTGCTAAGGTAAGAGCTTTATTTCTATTTTTAATGCAAACATTTCTCTAATCATTTCAGGCTGGAAAAATTTTATTAATGTTCAAAGAACCAAAGGCTCGTCTTGCTCGATGGATGATTTGGGCTGTTCTAACAGTAAGTTTTGAATATTTTAGTATATTCTGTCTCTCTCTCTAATTTGTAGTGAATAAAAACATGTTCATTTGAACATAATTTTTAAAGTCCTTTTCTTATGTGTTTGTGTATGTATTGTTAAACAAAATCATATCTCATTTGATAACTATTTATTTTTTCAATATGCTTTCTTGCTCTTGATTCTGAATATCTAATGTTTTCAAAGTATATTTCAACTTCTCTTTTATGGCTTAGATTTTTTTTTACTGATTAATATTTGTGATATAATATAGCTGTGATATTTTTTTTAATATTAATTTTAGTTTCATTAGTCAACCTTTTATTTTTTAGGGCAGTATTGCTGGGATATTGTGTTGCTTTTCTAAGAATGATGGGTGGATTCCTGTGAACAAAAATTTGTGGTATTTTTCTTTTTTAATGCATATATTATTTTGTGATTACTTATTTAGTATGAATAAATCAGATTCTGTAAATGACTAGTGAAATTAATTCGTAATTAATATATTTTTTAAAAATATTATTAATTTTTATTAAAATATTTTCTTGGTATTAAAGTTCTTGAATATTTTTCAAGAATAAAATTTAGTTTTTTTGCACTGTTAATCATAGATGTGAGCTCATAAATTATTAAAACAAGATTAGTGACTTTGATTATTTTATTTACACTGTTTGATGGTTTTTCTAAACTTTCTATTATTTGAGTAATGTATACTTAAATTTTGGTTTTGTTGAAACATGTATATTCCATACAATCATATACTTTCCTTAGATATCCATAGTGCTTGCAAAAAATGCATTGAAGTTCTAGTGGATTTTTTGCAGGTGTACTGTGTTTTTAAGAGAAATGTGTGATCTATGGTAATTTTTACCATCTTCAACTTGTTGAATCAGTTTTCAAGAAGCTGGATATTTTAAAATTGTTACTAAGAAGAATATTTTACTATTGAGATTTATTTGTAAGTTTTTTTTTAAAAGCAATTGAAATGGCAATTATTAGGTCTATAACTTAAAAACTGAAATTTTTCTTAAGAAATTTGAGTGTTTATTAACGAAAATCTTGTACAATTCTGTTATTCAAAGTATTGTCCATCAGGAGTTACAACATTTCTCCATCTTCCTGGTAATTTGTAGATCCATCCCAAAAAAACTGATCATCTTTTAAATCAAAGAATGAATTGAGCCAATTTTTGATACCTTGGATTGAAGTGAAACATATTCTGGAAAGTGTATTCAGTTACTACCAAAATGGCAGTCAGAAGGCGCCAAGTCTGAACTATGTGGGGGGGTGGGGCAGAACTTCCCATCCGCTATTTTCCAAATAGTTTTTAATGAGTTGAGCAGCATGTGGCCAAGCATTATCATGTTGGAAAATCAGTGTCTCATGTCTGGTCTCCCATTCTGGCCGTTTTTCCTTCAATGTTCTCTTTTCATGAATCAATTGTTTTTGGTACAGCGCTCCAGTAATGGTTTCACCCGTTTTTAAAAGCTCGTAATACATAACTCCCTTCTGGTCCCACTAAATACAGAGCATTATCTTGGCAGTGTGAATATTCTTCTTTGGTGTCGATTTGGCTGGTTGGATGGGCTTCATATACGATTTGTTGCGCTTCAGGTTGTCGTAATGAATTCATTTTTTTTGCCAGTAACAATTCGATGCAAAGCGACTTCTTTTTATGACACTTGAACAGCATTTCAGATATACAAAATCGCCTTTCCACTTCTCTCAGCTTCAACTCATACGGCGCCATATTTGGAAATAGCTGCTTGAATCATGCCCAATGATTCCGAAAGCTCTGCTTGTGTTCAACACGAATCTTGATCGAGTAACACTTCCAATTCTTCATCTTCAAACTTTTTCGGCTGTCCAGACTGCTTTTTATCTTTGATGTCGAAATCGCCACTTTTAAAGCATTGAAACCATTTGAAACACTATGTTTTTGCAAGAGCTTGTATGCCATACAATTCCACAAGCAAACAATAATGTTCAGCTGCAGTTTTCTTTGCAAAAAAGTGATTCAGCAAAACTTCCTGCAAATGCTGTTTTTTTCGCCAATTTTCAAAATGTTCCATGATTGAAAAAAATATGATGCACACAAGCAAATCAAAAACTGTTGACTGATTTTGTCAGCTTATGAATAGAGCTTCAAAAGGATGTGTATGTCAATGATTTGCTACAATGTTTACACAAGTGTTGACATATAGTATCAAATTCTGGTTTTAAGTTATAGACCCAATATAAAAATAGAACTCGTTTAATGCCACACACAAAAAAAAATGCTTTGCATTTTGCAAAATTTGTTCAAACTTAACGTATAAAATATACAGGAATTGTTGTATGAAAACATAAATAAACTCGATTGGCAATAGTTCTAAATTACTTTAAAATAATTCTAATAATATAAATTACTAAAAAAAAAAAGTCAACTCTCAAATAAGAATTTTAAGCATACATTTTTATAAATAAGATATTTCAAGTATTAATTTGCACTTAATTTTAAAAAACATCCTTATATATATATATATATATTAGATATTTTCTTCTGTATCTGAGTATACGACATTTTAAAGAACAATTATTGATTCATATTTAAATGGGGGCCAATAATATTTATAAGCAAGCAATGGTTGATAATATTTTGTTCTGTATCATGTAATAACTATAGTTGAATACTGACTTTTTGGAAGTTTTATAATGAGCTAATAAATATATATTGCTAAATTCCTCTCTATAGGTCTGTTTCTTTTGTATTAGCAACTGCTAGTTTAGCCTTTACATTACTTTCAATATGTTATGCTATAAATGATGTGTATAAATTTTGGAGTGGAGGCCCATTTTATCATGCTGGTAAGCCTTTTTTTTTTACTTTTAAATGACCAGTAAACTTGCGTAGTTTTGATGTACATGTATTTTTAAAGTTTATTATAAGTCAGTAATACAATAAATGAACAATTATAAAAATATTTATAATTGTTCATTTATTAAATATAAGATACTTTTTTATTTTTAAAAGTAAAATTAACTTCATAGATGTTAAGAATCATAACCTGCAATGCCTTCAATTTAGTTTTAAAATTAAAGTAGGTGGTATCACTTCATTAGCATTTATCTAACTTCTGTTATCACTCAAGCCAACACAATATAGGTTACAAACCTATTTTAATCCATTTAATAAGATTTTCATTAAAATTTACTCTAGTATGTGATTTATAATTATGCTCAGTTACATTGACACTTTGCAGTGCAAGTGTTTAACTCAAGAATACTTTTTTTTACAATATAATTTTTATATATGAGGGTTTATCTTAAAATACTTTATTCATATAACTCAAAAGTAAATAATTCAATCAAAGAATGCTTACAAAAAAGTAAAACTTTTGACATTAAGCTTTCAGAAATTGTAATAAATAATTTGCAGTCAAATAACAAATGTATAGCTTTAATAGTTTCCTAAACTTGGGTTTGAAAGGAAAGACCTAACTCTGTGAATCTACTTTGAACAAAAATTTGTACAACTAAACTAAATTATTAAAAAAATTTTTTAAAGATATTGTTTGTGTTTCAAAATGTAATGGTTCCCCTTTACTTAATTTTTAAAAAATGAGTTTAAACATTGATTTTTTTAATGTTAGAAACTTTTATAGTAAGATTATTTATATTCTATTAATATAAAGTAAAAAAGTACATGAAACAGGACATGGAGTATATTTTTATAACTTTGTTATGCTATGAAATATTTATTTTTATGAGTTATTAATGATATTTGATGTAAATTTTTTTAACTGATTTCTTCAAAAAAAAAAAAAAAAAAAAGGCAGTTTTAAACTAACTTCAGGCATCTGAAAGATTATTAAGAATTTTGAATATTTTAGATGACAATTATATTATTGTAGTACCACTCTGATAATAAACCTCCATATGGCCTGGGAATTTTTAAAGCTTTGTTAAATTTTATATTGAGAAATCACCATTATTTCCATCAATGGCCATTGATTGCAAAAAAACTTTCACAAGCAACTTTATACCATAAAATTGTTTTATCTTCTCCTTGTTATAGAATATAAATTTCAAAAATAAAAATGTTTTTTTTTTCCCCTTTTTAGCAATATTTTGATATTATTAAAATAACAATATAACAATTCTTAAGCATTTGAGAATTAAAAGTTTATTTTTTTGAAGGTATGAATTCAATCATGCTGTATGTTGGTCATTCCATTACTCACAATATGTTTCCATGGAGATGGCAGGTGCATCCAACACACATGAATGAGCTATTTATGGATCTCTGGGGAACTTCTCTTTGGGTTATCATTGCTATTTGGATGCATCGTAAAAATGTTTTTGTTACCATTTGAAGATATTTATGTGGTTATTAAGAGTATATGTCTTTATCTCTCAAGAGTGCCAAAAAAATTCAGTTTTCTGCTTTAATTTGTTGTAAATTTTATAAATCATTTGTTGGTGGGGGGGGGGGGGAAAAAAATTTCACAGAGAGTTGTAGTAGTTTGCTTTAAGGTTAAGGAGAGTACAGTAGTTTACTTTTAAGGTTAAGGAGAGTACAGTAGTTTACTTTAAGGTTAAGGTGAGTACAGTAGTTTACTTTAAGGATAAGGAGAGTACAGTAGTTTATTTTAAGGTTTAGAAGAATGTTATAATAAAAAAAGTTTAAAATGTATTATTGGCTAATATTTAATGTTCACTGTGTTCATAATTACATGTTGTCCATTTTTAAGATTCATTTTGTTTCATTATATGTATAAAATATTCATTAATGATACTATTAATGTAATAGTACTATATGTGTTTTACAATGATGTAACTTTAACATTTCTGTTTTTTTAGAAATATTTTCTATCCCTTAAAATGGGGGGGAGGAACCTATCAAATTTTTTGAAAGAAGAAATACTTTCATTTAATTTAGTAGCTTTGAAAATAGCTACAATATTTCTAAGCTTTTAATTTTGAATGCAAAATAGAATTCATATTGCATTAGAGTTCATCATCATTTAAGTTGGTTAGTTTTATCGGCATCAGTTCTCATTTGATCATTTCAATTGGAAACTGAACTTGGTAATCAATGTAATTATCCATTTATTGTGTGCAAGTTGAAAACTTTCCAATATTGTATTCTGGTATCAAGGAGTGCTATATGTGTGTTGTAAATAATATTTTATTAGAATTATACAGTGAATCAGTAATCAGAGTTGAGATCAAATTTTAAGGATTACTTCTGGAAAAGTATCTTAGTATATTTTAATGCTATAGTATAGAATTTTAAGGTTTTGTTAAGATTTAGAATGTATCCCTTATATATTTTATCACATCAAACTTTGAATCTGCAATCATCTGACTAATAAACCACATCTCAAATTGTTTATTAGCCTTGTTGTATTATATTTTAAAATTTAAATTTTTATGAAAGACATTATAAGTACTAAAGTGAATATATAACTCATAATTTTTTGTCATACAGCTGTTAAAATGTGATGTATCTCATTAGTATCAAATGCTACATAATGTAACATTATTTTTCTGACTGACTAATAAAATGTTTGTAATAGACTGGTCTTTTCATTGTTCTTATATCTGAAGTTATTAATTGTAGATATTTTATTTTTTTCCCTTGAGTACATAACATATGAGTTGGGAAAATTTATTTATTTATCTAAAAAATACAATATTTTTAAATTGAATACTTTATAATTTTTCTGAAATAATTTTAAATTTCTCAATGTAATGTTTTTTTTATATATATTTTTGAGAAAGAGGGAAAAAATAAATCTGTACAAATTTGTTTAAAAACTTTGTTTTATGTTAACATTTCTCTTATTGGCAATTCTTTCCTTTATATAAATCAAATATTCCTCAAATTGTATAAAAGGCTGAAACAATATAAGTGCAAAAGCTGCCATAATATTGTATGATGATATATTCATATATAACAAAACATCAGTTGTAAAATTCACATGTACAGAAATCAACATTTTAACAATCTAAAAATATCAATCATAAATTCAAATACTATTAATATATTTAAAAAAACTAAATATTTAAAAAAATCATTAAAACTAAAATAATATCTATGGAAATCAAATAAAAAAATTTTTATAAATAATTAAACAATCAGAAATTTAAAACCTAGAAATTAATTACATTATTTCCTTCCTAAATTTTTGCATTTCTTGCATTGGACTTTCTTTTATAAATTTTCTGGTTCTTTAATAGATTTTTTGGGGGGTGGGGTGGTCTAAGTTTTAAATTTAAGATTGTCAAATTATTTATAATTTTTTAAAATTTGCATTGTATAAATATTATTTATATTACTGGTGTTTATATATATATTGCACATGAATTGGTCAAGTTAATGATATGAATAGCCTATTTTGATTGATCAAATAGACTCTTCATATTCTTGTAGATAAAGGAAAATTCAAGAAATAATTCTTATAAATTTATGGGAATTATTTCAAGAAACAGTTTGCACACATTCCATCACATTAAATGTAATTGGCCCTCACATGATGTAATCCTTGACTAAGTGACAAAATGAATTAATGCCTCCATAGAGCAATGCAATGGCTATTAGTGAGGGACTTCATAATTTCTAAATTGCTGTGAAGTAATGAGAACACCAGCTAAAGTGGTATCTCCTTTCTAACTTTTGTACCTAAATTGTGTGATTTTTATTAAATGTACATCAATCCAAAGGAATCAGAATTAATACATATAAATTTGAATATCAACTGTCACAAAATTTTGTGACCATGACCACTCAATTGCTGTAACTGTAAAAAAAAAAAAAGTCAATTTGTACAAGACACAGTTAACATCCCATCACAAATAAAGGGGGTATGTACATAGACATTCTTATGATTATTTAAAAAAAACCATTGTTTTTATTTTTCCTTTATTATTGTGAAATTGATTCGTTTCATCATTAAACATGTAGGAACCATATAAACCAGTTTCATGGAACATAAATGTCCTTTGACTTTAAATAAGATTATGTAATTTTTTAAAAAAGCAGGCTAGTTATATATGCCACACAAGTTACTTTTCAAGTTTGACTGAATCCAATTATCAAGGCACTTATTGTTCAATATTTTACCATTAAAAATGTAATCAATTGCCTTTAAGGATTTATTTGTGTTACTTCATCAAAAATAAGTTTTTCAAACAAAATATTTTAAAAATGAATGAAATAGAGTTTCTTACTAAGTGTAGTACAACAAAAAGAAATTAAAATTCTGAAGTTTTCCCATAATTGTAACATCAAAATTTTTTTTAAAAAATCCACAATTATGAATGTGCTTTATGTAAAAAGGAAACAATACCCTTGCATTAAATTTTTGAAAACCAGCTATTTATATACAAATCCATTCTAAAACATACTAAGAAACAGCTTTGTTTGTCTAAAGTAAATAGAATGACTAACTTTAAACACTGAATGTTTTATAATCTTTAGTTCCCTAAGGGCCATAAGAAAACAAGTTTTAAAAAGTGTGTTTATCATGTTTGTAAACTTTAGAGCTTCAATACAAACATTATCCATCAAAAATGAATAATTTTCTTTTTATAAAATGTATGTTAAATAACATATAGTATAAACATAGTCTATGCTGGCTTCCAAAAGTTAATCATGTTATACAAATTTTCTGTTTTCAAACTTGTCTTTAAATTGCTTAATATGTTGACTGTCACAGTAATTTTCAGGATTCTGATCTAAAAAATGCCAATTTGATTTAGTCATATATTAAAAATCCTAATTCTCAGTTCATTTATTAATGTTCCATTTATGTAAGCCAGCCTTGATTTTTTGTTCTCTGCCCAGAAGCTATCTATTCATATTAATATACTACAAATTTAATCGTAGCTGCACAAATATGACAAACTACAAGATAAGTTATATTCATCTTCCTAGCCAAGGAAGCAAAGTCTGAGCTATCTCGTAATTGGCAGTCAAAATGTTGAAATCACTGTGATAGTAGATGGTTGTATACAAATAGTCAATCACAACTGTCTGGAAATATGTGAATTCACCTGTGGACTTAAATAAATTTGAAACTTACAGGAAAAAAAAGTAGCAACGGAAAATGCATCAAATTAAAAACTAAGAAAATGTACTGCATCTAATACATGCCTGTAACTAATGTGTGGGCAGGTTGGCAAAGCCTGTGCTAATAAATTTCCTTATTTATCCTTTAAAGTTCTTATCTAAATACCATTTTACAAAAATAAATTTGAGAAACAGTTTAAAAGAGACTACGATGTGTGTAAGATATTGTTTACTGCCTATAGTAAACACGGGTAACGCACCCCCGGGTTACCCTAGCGATCCTTCTCTATTTTCGACCCTCTTTCTTGTCAACCATTTTTACCTTTTTTCACCTTCACGTCTAGACCACAGTTTAATCTTGTTTGGCGCAGCATAGCCATATCTGGCTCTTGCGCCAATAAACTTTACATTCACTCACTCACAGTGTGTAAGATATTTCATGAACTCTTATATTTAAAAGTCCCCTGGTATACAATATTTCAATAATAACATTTTAATATTATTTAAAATAGCGTTAATTATTGCAATACTATATAATAATATTTTTGCAACAATAACATTAAAAGACATTTCTGCTCTACTACTAGGGATGTGAAAAATATTTTTCTCGCCAGTGCTTTAAATATGAATGTAAACAATTAAAATGCAATAAGCTAAAAAATCATGAGTGATGAACTAGAGGTCTCATAAATAATGATCAGGACAAGCTAAGCTCTCATAATCAATGCTTTTGTAATGGAAATATTGTCTATTTTTCTTATTTATCTACTAGAATTCCTTCTGACAGCTAAGTTAAATTATCTTATTTATTTTTTACATTGCAGTGTGACCCAGGCCTTATGATTTTAGTTTGGTTTTTGTATTAATGCCGCACTAGAAGCAACACGAAGGCTATTGGCGACGGACCTCGTGATTTTGAATCTCAGTCAAGTGACGAGGACGACACTTGTGAACTGGCATCTTTTAACATCCACACCACGCCAACGGGAGAACACGGAGCCTCGACAGATTTAACGTGCGGCTAAACGGCGGATCTTTAGTGACATCAGGGCAAGTATCCACGACTGAACGAAAACTGCTGGCCGCGAGTCCATGACCTTGACCACTGGGCTACTTTTTAATGATAAACTTTATTATTCTAAATTTTATGTGCGAGTTACTTCGATATGTGTCACAGCCTTGTGTTGTATTAAATATTTTAGACTGTGGTATAATGGTCATAAATAAAGATTAGTGCTAAATTACTCTGAAAATTGCAGAAATAGATTAAAGAGTATATTTTTTCTCACTCCCTGTAAAATCTAGTGCAAAACCTACTGTTCAATCTCGGTTGTGTGCCTGATCCGATTCAATAGCTGGAATGAATGAAATACATCATATTCCAACAATCGACTCTCTCTCGTTTGTATAAA